>CAUPSL010000786.1:0-20993 GCA_963514005.1 Raja brachyura | reverse complement strand
TGCCGTGACCGCGGTATCCAGTACACATGACCGGTGTGGTCAGTACATGTGAGTAGCACGCGTGATCAGTACATGTGCTGTGTCCATGACCATTTGCTGACGTGTCCGGTTTCTCCGCAGGGGCCTCACGGAGCAGCCGGGGCCGAGGGTCGACAAGGAGGTAAAGGAGCCAAGGTAGGACTGACCTCTCACCTCTGCCATCTGGCCTCTGGCATGGCCAGCTGACCGGAGCACAGAAGCGCCACTTCACTCCTAATCCCATCCCCTCTCCGTCCTATCCTATCCTCCCCCACCCCTCTCCTCCCTAATCTCCTACCATACTAACCCATCCCGCTGCGTGGAAACTGGCCGTTCAGCCCATCGAGTCTTACTACCCCTAGGCCACCCACTGACGCTGATCAGAGTCAGTCAGCATCTGCGGAGAGGGTAAATGTGAAGGGTCAGGGTGTGAGCTGGTGGAGGTGAGGAGCAGGCAATTGCCGTGAGTAATTACTCAGGGTAGGCACTCAGTCCGCTTTAAAAAAAATGTAAACCGCGCATGCGCAGATTGTTCTCCCCGTTAAATAAATAAATAAATAAATAAAGACAGTGACATTTCAATTTGCCCAAGGCTTCCTAGTCCTAGACCAATTGGGGGAACAGTTCCTTTCACAGCGTGTGTAGAGTCTGTGCAAGGGGTAAAGTTGTGGGGAGGGCAAGAGTGTTGAGCAGGAGGGTGTCGGGGATATTGCCAGTAACTCACTCACTCACCACTACGGTAGCTCTCCGGGCGCGGAGCCACGCACTGTCGCTGGGGATAGAAGCAGCTCGGGGAGCTGCGAGCGGCCACCGGGACCCGACAGCAGAACTGGCCGCCACTTCAGCGCCTTCTGCCGGCCGGCTCACCTCTGGCAATGCTCTCCGTCGGAACACCTGTCACCTGCCGTTCGCTGACTTCGCTCATGTCAGCGGCTTCCTGCAAATCCTTAAATTCCCACAGCCGAGTAACCTCAATCGCGCTGTCGGAATTTAAGGACATGAATGAGGCCAGCGAGCGGCAGGAGAGAGGTTTTTAGGCGGAGAGCTGCCAGAGGTGAGCGGGGACCGGCAGAAGGAGCTAAGGTGGTGGCTGGTTCCGCTGTCCAGCCCGGCCCGGCGGCCGCTCAGTCACCCGAGCTACTTCTCTCTCTCCGCCCCCCCCCCCCCCCCCCCCCCCGCGTCAGAGTGGTGGCATTGCACGCCTCCATGCAAGGAGCGTCGCAAGTGGCATTATCCCAATCCCCTCATTCACAACATTCGTGCCCTTCCCGCAACTTTATTCCGAGCGAGCCTCCCCAAACGCTGTGAAAGGAGCTCTCCCCCCACCCCCACCCCCTGGGAAATACAGTATATAAAACATAAACACAAAATGTACTTCCCACATCATTGGTACACGACAAACCACATTTGAAAACCCCGCCAAGAAACTAGCGCTGCGGATGCGCAGTAGACTGATGCGCATGCGCAGTACAGCAAAGGCAGAATTTCTGCTGCCTTCAGCCCCACTTGAGAGTGAGGGGGGGTGTGGGGATGAGGAGGGGTGTGGGGGGGTGGGTGAGAGGGGGTGAGGGGGGGTGGGTGAGAGGGGGTGAGGGGGGGTGAGGAGGGGTGTGGGGATGAGGAGGGGTGTGGGGGTGAGGGGGGGTGTGGGGATGAGGAGGGGTGTGGGGGGTGGGTGAGAGGGGGTGAGGGGGGGTGGGTGAGAGGGGGTGAGGAGGGGTGTGGGGATGAGGAGGGGTGTGGGGGTGAGGGGGGGTGTGGGGATGAGGAGGGGTGTGGGGGGGTGGGTGAGAGGGGGTGAGGAGGGGTGTGGGGGTGAGGGGGGGTGTGGGGATGAGGAGGGGTGTGGGGGGTGGGTGAGAGGGGGTTGGGGGGGTGTGGGGGTGAGGAGGGGCGTGGGGATGAGGAGGGGTGTGGGGATGAGGAGGGGTGTGGGGGTGGGTGAGAGGGGGTGAGGGGGGGTGTGGGGGTGAGGAGGGGCGTGGGGGGGTGGGTGAGAGGGGGTGAGGGGGGGTGTGGGGATGAGGAGGGGTGTGGGGATGAGGAGGGGTGTGGGAGGGTGGGTGAGAGGGGGTGAGGGGGGGTGTGGGGATGTGGGGGGGTAGGTGAGAGGGGGTGTGGGGGGGGTGGGTGTGAGGGGGTGGGTGTGAGGGGGGGTGTGGGGATGTGGGGGGGTGTGGGGGTGAAGAGGGGTGTGGGGGGTGGGCGAGAGGGGGTGTGGGGGTGAGGAGGGGTGTGGGGGGTGGGTGAGAGGGGGTGTGGGGATGTGGGGGGGTGTGGGTGTGAGGGGTAAGAGGGGCTGTGAAGCATCACTACACAGTGTGAGATATTGCCACGATCTAACGTCCATTACAATCGCTCTACTCTTCTCAACTAAGCTTTGATCAGTACGGGGGTCATAACAAGGGAAATCATGGATAGTATCAAAACAAAAGATGAAGCACACAAATTAGCCAGAAAAAGCAGCCTACCAGTGGACTGGGAGAAATTCAGAGTCCAGCAGAAGAGGACAAAGGACAAATTAGGAAAGGGGAAAATAGATTATGAAAGAAAACTGACAGGGAACATAAAAACTGACTGCAAAAGCTTTTATAGATATGTGAAGAGAAAGAGACTAGTTAAAACAAATGTAGGTCCCTTGCAGTCAGAAACAGGTGAATTGATCATGGGGAACAAGGACATGGCAGACCAATTGAATTACTACTTTGGTTCTGTCTTCACTAAGGAAGACATAAATAATCTGCCGGAAATAACAGGGGACCGGGGGTCAAATGAGATGGGACTGAGTGAAATCCAGGTTAGCCGGGAAGTGGTGTTGGGTAAATTGAATGGATTAAAGGCCGATAAATCCCCAGAGCCAGATAGGCCCAGAAATAATGGATGCATTAGTGATAATTTTTCAAAACTCTTTAGATCCTGGAGTAGTTCCTGAGGATTGGAGGGTAGCTAATGTAACCCCACTTTTTAAAAAGGGACGGAGAGAGAAAACGGGGAATTAAAGACCAGTTAGTCTAACATCGGTAGTGGGGAAACTGCTAGAGGCAGTTATTAAAGATGGGATAGCAGCGCATTTGGAAAGTGGTGAAATCATTGGACAAAGTCAGCATGGATTTATGAAAAGTAAATCATGTCTGACGAATCTTATAGAATTTTTCGAGGATGTAACTAGTAGAGTGGATAAGGGAGAACCAGTGTTATATCAGGACTTTCGGAAGACTTTCGACAAGGTCCCACATAAGAGATTAGCATACAAACTTAAAACACACGGTATTGGGGGTTTAGTATTGATGTGGATAGAGAACTGGCTGGCAGACAGGAAGCAAAGGGTAGGAGTAAACGGGTCCTTTTCAGAATGGCAGGCAGTGACTAGTGGGGTACCGCAAGGCTCAGTGCTGGGACCCCAGCTATTTACAATGTATATTAATGATTTGGACGAGGGAATTGAATGCAACATCTCCACGTTTGTGGATGACATGAAGCTGGGGGGCAGTGTTAGGTGTTAGAGGATGCTAGGAGACTGCAAGGTGACTTGGATAGTCACCAAGTGAGTGAGTGGGTGAGTGGCCAATTGCATGGCAGATGCAGTATAATGTGGATAAATGTGAGGTTATCCACTTTGGAGGCAAAAACAGGAAAATTGACTATTATCTGAATGGTGGCAGATTAGGAAACGGGGAGATGCAACAAAACCTGGGTGTCATGGTACACCAGTCATTGAAAGTAGGCATGCAGGTGCAGCAGGCAGTGAAGAAAGCAAATGGTATGTTAGCATTCATCCCAAAAGGATTTGAGTATAGGAGCAGGGAGGTTCTACTGCAGTTGTACAAGGCCTTGGTGAGGCCACACCTGGAGTATTGTGTACAGTTTTGGTCTCCTAATCTGAGGAAAGACATTCTTGCCATAGAGGGAGTACAGAGAAGATTCACCAGACTGATTCCTGGGATGTCAGCACTTTCATATGAAGAAAGACTGGATAGACTCGGCTTATACTCGCTAGAATTTAGAAGATTGAGAGGGGATCTTATAGAAACTTACAAAATTCTTAAGGGATTGGACAGGCTAGATGCTGGAAGATTGTTCCTGATGTTGTGGAAGTCCAGAACAAGGGGTCACAGTTTAAGAATAAGGGGGAAGTCTTTTAGGACCGAGATGAGAAAAACATTTTTCACACAGAGAGTGGTGAATCTGTGGAACTCTCTGCCACAGAAGGTAGTTGAGGCCAGTTCATTGGCTATATTTAAGAGGGAGTTAGATGTGGCCCTTGTGGCTAAAGGGATCAGGGGGTATGGAGAGAAGGCAGGTACAGGATACTGAGTTGGATGATCAGCCATGGTCATATTGAATGGTGGTGCAGGCTCGAAGGGCCGAATGGCCTACTCCTGCACCTATTTAAAATAAATAAATAAAAATCATGTGATAGGAGCACAATTAGGCCATTCGGCCCATCAATACTTCTCCGCCATTCACTCTTAACTGTTCTCTCCCTCCTAACCCCATTCTCCTGCCTTCTCCCCATAACCCCTGACACCCATTCTAATCAAGAATCTATCTATCTCTGCCTTAAATATATCCACCGACTTGTGGCCTCCACAGCCGTCCGTGGCAAAGAATTCCACAGATTCACCGCCCTCTGACTAAAGAAATTCCTCCTCATCTAATTTCTTTAATTCTGAGGCTGTGCCCTCTGGTCCTAGACTCTCCCACTAGTGGAAACATCCTTTCATCATCTGTATGTTTCTGCATGTTTCAGTGTTGGTCAGTTGATGCGCCTGTTTGTCTCTATCCACATTTATACCAAGCCAATTAACCTACAAACCTGTACATCTTTGGAGTGTGGGAGGAAACCGAAGATCTCGGAGAAAACCCGTGCAAGCCATGGGGAGAACATGCAAACTCTGTACAGACAGCACCCGTGGTCAGGATGGAACCTGGGTGTGTGGCGCTGTGAGGCAGCAGCTCTACCCGCTGCACCACCGTGCGGCATGTCATGGTCAAGGAGGCTGGGATCGAGTGGATCCCAGTGCAGAGGGTGCAGTCACACACGAGGTCAAGAGGCTGCAGTGCAGGGCATCCCCACACGATTGAACATACTACGATCAAACAATAGTGAAGGATACATCAGAGCTCCTTAACAATGTCTGGTCATTATGTGCAGAAAGGAACTGCAGGTGTTGGTTTACACTGAAGATGGACACAACATGCAGCATCTATGGAGCAAAGGAAATAGGCAACGTTTCTTGTCGAGACCCTTCTTCAGACTGATGTGAGGGTGGGGCGGGGGCGGGAAGAAGAAAGGAAGAGGTGGAGCCAGTGGGCTGTGGGAGAGCTGGGGAGGAGGGAGAAAGTCGGGACTACCTGAAATCGGAGGTCAATGTTCATACCGCTGGGGTGTAAACTACCCAAGTGAAATATGCTCCTCCAATTTATGGTGGGACTCACTCTGGCCATGGAGGAGGCCCAGGACAGAAAGGTCGGATTCAGATTGGGAGGGGGAGTTGAAGTGCTGAGCCACCGGGAGATCAGGTTGGTTATTGCGAATCGAGCGGATGTGTTCGGCGAAACGATCGCCCAGCCTCCGCTTGGTCTCACCGATGTAGATCAGCTGACATCTAGAGCAGCGAATGCTATAGATGAGGTTGGAGGAGGTGCAGGTGAACCTCTGCCGCACCTGGAAAGACTGCTTTAGTCCTTGAATGGTGTCAAGGGGGGAGGTAAAGCGACAAGTGTAGCATTTCCTGCGGTTGCAAGGGAAAGTGCCCGGAGAGGGGGTGGTTTGGGTGGGAAGGGACGAATTGACCAGGGAGTTACGGAGGGAGCGGTCTCTGCGGAAAGGGGAGGTGATGGGAAGATGTGGCGAGTGGTAGGATCCCGATGGAGATGGCGAAAATGTCGGAGCATTAAGTGTCGTATGTGACGGCTGGTGGGGTGGAAGGTGAGGACAAGGGGGACAAGTTTCTTCAGCATTTTTGTCTTCCTTCGATTTTCCAGCATCTGCAGTTCCTTCTTAAATACAAAATGCTGGAGTAACTCAGCGGGACAGGCAGCATCTCTGGAGAGAAGGAATGAGTGACGTTTCCGGTCGAGACCCTTCTTCAGACTGAGAGGGGGGAGAGGGAGACTAGAGATAAGGAAGGGTCAGATGTGAAAACAAATGATTATTGATTAGTGCGGGTGTCGGGGTTATGGGGAGAAGGCAGGAGAATGGGATTAGGAGGGAGGGAGAGATCAGCCGTGATTGAATGGTGGAGTAGACTTGATGGGCCGAATGGCCTAATTCTGCTCCTATCACATGACCTTAAATAAGATGAAAGCAGACGATGATAAGGAAATGTAGAAAGGTTCATTGCTGGGTGAGGGGACGGTGACAGTGAGGCTACAATCAGTAACATTGATCAGGACAGTGAAACTAGCTGGAGAACTAGGGTGGGGGAGGGAGGACAGAGAGGGCAAGTGAGGGTGATTGAAGCTCGAGAAGTCAATGTTCATACCACTGGGGTGTAAGCTGCCCAAGCAACATATGAGGTGCTGTTCCTCCAGTGTGCGCTGGGCCTCACTCTGGCATGACAGTACAGAACAACATGGGATCCTTTTCCCGTGGCTATCAAACTGTACAACTCTCCCCGCTCCCCTTCTATCGTGGAGTGGACTGACCCCCCCCCCCCACCCCCAACACAACCTTTGCACATCCCCAATCCTAGACTTTCCACAGGTGCTGGTTTAAACCGAGGATAGACACAAAAAGCTGGAGTAACTCAGCGGGACAGGCAGCATCTCTGGAGAGACCTGAAACGTCACCCATCCCGTCTCTCCCCAGATGCTGCCTGACCCGCTGAGGTACTCCAGCTTCTTGTGTTTGCCTTCACGTATGTTGTTGTGTTTTATGACAGTTGGACAGACCAGTCTCCCTCCTGGGATAAGTAAAGTTGTCTGGTCTGGTACAGTATTCATGGAGCTGGCAGATGGGAGAGGCATTGAGTGCAAGTGGCAGTGCGGGGAACTAGGGTGGGGTGGAATGTGAGTGAGCGGGGAGTGCGGGGAGCCAGTGTGGGGTGGAATGTGAGTGAGCGGGGTGCTTGCCTTTGCTGGTGGGGAGGTTGAGTTGCAGTCGGACATCATTGGTCATGGTGAATGTGGAGTGTGGTGTACTGTCCTGGTCACCGTACTACCCCTCCCCACCCCTGGCCACGGGTGGACACGGTACTGTTGCCCGAGGGGAGGTGTAACCTGACCTGGGAGCCGACATTTCATAATAGACAATAGGTGCAGGAGTAGGCCATTCGGCCCTTCAAGCCAGCACCACCATTCAATGTGATCATGGCTGATCATCCCCAATCAGTACCCCGTTCCTGCCTTCTCCCCATATCCCCTGACTCCGCTATCTTTAAGAGCTCTATCTAGCTCTCTCTTGAAAGTATCCAGAGAACCGGCCTCCACTGTCCTCTGAGGCAGAGAATTCCACAGACTCACCACTCTCTGTGAGAAAAAGTGTTTCCTTGTCTCCGTTCTAAATGGCTTACTCCTTATTCTTAAACCCTGGTTCTGGACTCCCCCAACATCGGGAACATGTTTCCTGCCTCTAGCGTGTCCAAACCCTTAATAATCTTATATGTTTCAATAAAATGCCCTCTCATCCTTCTAAACTCCAGTGTACAAGCCCAGCTGCTCCATTCTCTCAGCATATGGCAGTCCTGCCATCCCGAGAATTAACCTGGTAAACCTACGCTGTACTCCCTCAATAGCAAGAATTTGACTGGGGTGACGACCTTTGAGCTTGGGCTGGGGGGCCGACCTAGGACTGAGTTGAGTTGAATTCAGTTCAGTTTATTGTCATGTGTACCGAGGTACAGTGAAAAGCTTTTGTTGCGAGCTAACCAGTCAGCGGAAAGGCAAGACATGATTACAATCGAACCGTCCACAGTGTACAGATACAGGATAAAGGAATAACGTTTATTGCAAGGTGAAGTCCGATCAAGGATAGACCGAGGGTAACCAATGAGGTAGATGGGAGGTCAGGACTGCTCTCTAGTTGGTGAGAGGACGGTTCAGTTGCCTGATAACAGCCGGGAAGAAACTGTCCCTGAATCTGGAGGTGTGCGTTCGTTTTCACACTTCTGTACCTCTTGCCCGATGGGAGAGGGGAGAAGAGGGAGTGACCGGGGTGAGACTGGTCCGTGATTATGCTGCCGGCCTTGCCGAGGCAGCGTGAGGTGTAGATGGAGGTGGTGGAGGGGAGGTTGGTTTGTGTGTGTGTGTGTGTGACGGTCTGGGCTGCGTCCACAACTCTCTGCGATGTTTTGCGGGTCTTGGACGGAGCTGTTCCCAAACCGTGCTGGGATGCTTCCCGATAAAATGCTCCCTACGGTGCAAGGGCGACCTCTGGCTTAGGTGTGGGGGGGGGGGCATTCGACTGGGCTGAACTATGACCGGGCTGACCTTTGATCTCCTTCCTTGGCAGGGTGAGTCCGGCTCGGAGGGGCCAGCGGGTAAGACGGGACCGGTGGGACCTCAAGGACCCCCAGGGAAGTCGGGGCCAGAAGGGCTGCGAGGAATTCCGGGCCCAGTGGTGAGTAAAGCCTGATCCGGCCGCAGTGACCCGCAGAGTGACCGGGCGGCAGAGGCCAGAGGCACTGACCAATTCCTCTCCCCACAGGGTGAACAAGGACTGCCTGGACCCTCTGGACAAGATGGCCCCCCCGGCCCCATGGTAAGTATATCAACCCCTTCATTGATACAAGATGCCCCATCGCAACTGCGATGTACCTCCAACGTAGCAGATAACCTCATCGTAACTACTATGAACTCCCATTGTAAATAAGATGAACCCGCTGACTGGACGGTTCCAGACCTCAGCTTGAGCCATGCTGACGGTCCGCTCCGATGCCCAGAACTAGTCCCAGTGTCCAGAACTAGTCCCCAGTGTCCAGAACTAGTCCCCAATATCCAGAACTAGTCCCAGTGTCCAGAACTAGTCCCCCAGTGTCCAGAACTAGTCCCAGTGTCCAGAACTAGTCCCAGTGTCCAGAACTAGTCCCAGTGTCCAGAACTAGTCCCCCAGTGTCCAGAACTAGTACCAGTGTCCAGAACTAGTACCAGTGTCCAGAACTAGAACCAGTGTCCAGAACTAGAACCAGTGTCCAGAACTAGAACCAGTGTCCAGAACTAGAACCAGTGTCCAGAACTAGAACCAGTGTCCAGAACTAGACCCAGTGTCCAGAACTAGACCCAGTGTCCAGAACTAGACCCAGTGTCCAGAACTAGACCCAGTGTCCAGAACTAGACCCAGTGTCCAGAACTAGACCCAGTGTCCAGAACTAGACCCAGTGTCCAGAACTAGTCCCAGTGTCCAGAACTAGTCCCAGTGTCCAGAACTAGTCCCAGTGTCCAGAACTAGACCCAGTGTCCAGAACTAGACCCAGTGTCCAGAACTAGTCCCAGTGTCCAGAACTAGACCCAGTGTCCAGAACTAGTCCCAGTGCCCAGAACTAGTCCCCCAATGTCCAGAACTAGTCCCCCAGTGTCCAGAACTAGTCCCAGTGTCCAGAACTAGTCCCAGTGTCCAGAACTAGTCCCAGTGTCCAGAACTAGTCCCAGTGTCCAGAACTAGTCCCCAGTGTCCAGAACTAGTCCCCAGTGTCCAGAACTAGTCCCCAGTGTCCAGAACTAGTCCCCAGTGTCCAGAACTAGTCCCCAGTGTCCAGAACTAGTCCCCAGTGTCCAGAACTAGTCCCAGTGCCCAGAACTAGTCCCAGTGCCCAGAACTAGTCCCCATTGTCCAGAACTAGTCCCCATTGTCCAGAACTAGTCCCCATTGTCCAGAGCTAGTCCCCCAATGTCCAGAGCTAGTCCCCCAATGTCCAGAACTAGTCCCCCAATGTCCAGAACTAGTCCCCCAATGTCCAGAACTAGTCCCCAGTGTCCAGAATTAGTCTCCAGTGTCCAGAATTAGTCCCAGTGTCCAGAACTAGACCCAGTGTCCAGAACTAGACCCCAGTGACAAAACTAGTCCCAGTGCCCAGAACTAGTCCCCAATGTATAGAACTAGTCCCCATTGTCCAGAACTAGTCCCCATTGTCCAGAACTAGTCCCCCAATGTCCAGAACTAGTCCCCCAATGTCCAGAACTAGTCCCCCAATGTCCAGAACTAGTCCCCCAATGTCCAGAACTAGTCCCAGTGTCCAGAACTAGTCCCAGTGTCCAGAACTAGTCCCAGTGTCCAGAACTAGTCCCAGTGTCCAGAACTAGTCCCAGTGTCCAGAACTAGTCCCAGTGTCCAGAACTAGTCCCAGTGTCCAGAACTAGTCCCAGTGTCCAGAACTAGTCCCAGTGTCCAGAACTAGTCCCAGTGTCCAGAACTAGTCCCAGTGTCCAGAACTAGTCCCAGTGTCCAGAACTAGTCCCAGTGTCCAGAACTAGACCCAGTCTCCAGAACTAGACCCAGTGTCCAGAACTAGTCCCAGTGCCCAGAACTAGTCCCCCAATGTCCAGAACTAGTCCCAGTGCCCAGAACTAGTCCCCCAATGTCCAGAACTAGTCCCAGTGTCCAGAACTAGTCCCAGTGTCCAGAACTAGTCCCCAGTGTCCAGAACTAGTCCCCAGTGTCCAGAACTAGTCCCCAGTGTCCAGAACTAGTCCCCCAGTGTCCAGAACTAGTCCCCCAGTGTCCAGAACTAGTCCCCCAGTGTCCAGAACTAGTCCCAGTGTCCAGAACTAGTCCCAGTGTCCAGAACTAGTCCCAGTGTCCAGCACTAGTCCCAGTGTCCAGAACTAGTCCCCAGTGTCCAGAATTAGTCCCCAGTGTCCAGAACTAGTCCCCAGTGTCCAGAACTAGTCCCCAGTGTCCAGAACTAGTCCCCAGTGTCCAGAACTAGTCCCAGTGCCCAGAACTAGTCCCCAATGTATAGAACTAGTCCCCATTGTCCAGAACTAGTCCCCATTGTCCAGAACTAGTCCCCCAATGTCCAGAACTAGTCCCCCAATGTCCAGAACTAGTCCCCCAATGTCCAGAACTAGTCCCCAGTGTCCAGAATTAGTCTCCAGTGTCCAGAATTAGTCCCAGTGTCCAGAACTAGACCCAGTGTCCAGAACTAGACCCCAGTGACAAAACTAGTCCCAGTGTCCAGAACTAGTCCCAGTGTCCAGAACTAGTCCCAGTGTCCAGAACTAGTCCCAGTGTCCAGAACTAGTCCCCAATATCCAGAACTAGTCCCCAATATCCAGAACTAGTCCCCAATATCCAGAACTAGTCCCAGTGTCCAGAACTAGTCCCAGTGTCCAGACCTAGACCCAGTGTCCAGACCTAGACCCAGTGTCCAGACCTAGACCCAGTGTCCAGACCTAGACCCAGTGTCCAGACCTAGACCCAGTGTCCAGAACTAGACCCAGTGTCCAGAACTAGTCCCAGTGTCCAGAACTAGTCCCAGTGTCCAGAACTAGTCCCAGTGTCCAGAACTAGTCCCAGTGTCCAGAACTAGTCCCAGTGTCCAGAACTAGTCCCAGTGTCCAGAACTAGTCCCCAATGTCCAGAACTAGTCCCCAATGTCCAGAACTAGTTCCAGTGTACAGAACTAGTCCCCAGTGTCCAGAACTAGTCCCCCAATGTCCAGAACTAGTCCCCCAATGTCCAGAACTAGTCCCCCAATGTCCAGAACTAGTCCCCCAATGTCCAGAACTAGTCCCCCAATGTCCAGAACTAGCCCCCAGTGTCCAGAACTAGTCCCCAGTGTCCAGAACTAGCCCCCAGTGTCCAGAA
Source organism: Raja brachyura (assembly GCA_963514005.1). The sequence continues at coordinate 9,226 of CAUPSL010000786.1, read as the reverse complement.
CTAGTCCCAGTGTCCAGAACTAGTACCAGTGTCCAGAACTAGTACCAGTGTCCAGAACTAGTACCAGTGTCCAGAACTAGAACCAGTGTCCAGAACTAGAACCAGTGTCCAGAACTAGAACCAGTGTCCAGAACTAGACCCAGTGTCCAGAACTAGACCCAGTGTCCAGAACTAGACCCAGTGTCCAGAACTAGTCCCAGTGTCCAGAACTAGTCCCAGTGTCCAGAACTAGTCCCAGTGTCCAGAACTAGACCCAGTGTCCAGAACTAGTCCCAGTGTCCAGAACTAATCCCAGTGTCCAGAACTAGTCCCAGTGTCCAGAACTAGTCCCAGTGTCCAGAACTAGTCCCAGTGTCCAGAACTAGTCCCAGTGTCCAGAACTAGTCCCAGTGTCCAGAACTAGTCCCAGTGTCCAGAACTAGTCCCAGTGTCCAGAACTAGTCCCAGTGTCCAGAACTAGTCCCAGTGTCCAGAACTAGTCCCAGTGTCCAGAACTAGTCCCAGTGTCCAGAACTAGTCCCAGTGTCCAGAACTAGTCCCAGTGTCCAGAACTAGTCCCAGTCTCCAGAACTAGACCCAGTGTCCAGAACTAGTCCCAGTGCCCAGAACTAGTCCCCCAATGTCCAGAAATAGTCCCAGTGCCCAGAACTAGTCCCCCAATGTCCAGAACTAGTCCCAGTGTCCAGAACTAGTCCCAGTGTCCAGAACTAGTCCCCAGTGTCCAGAACTAGTCCCCAGTGTCCAGAATTAGTCCCCAGTGTCCAGAACTAGTCCCGCAGTGTCCAGAACTAGTCCCCCAGTGTCCAGAACTAGTCCCAGTGTCCAGAACTAGTCCCCTGTGTCCAGAACTAGTCCCCAGTGTCCAGAACTAGTCCCCAGTGTCCAGAACTAGTCCCCAGTGTCCAGAACTAGTCCCCAGTGTCCAGAACTAGTCCCCAGTCCAGAACTAGTCCCCCAGTGTCCAGAACTAGTCCCAGTGTCCAGAACTAGTCCCAGTGTCCAGAACTAGTCCCAGTGTCCAGAACTAGTCCCAGTGTCCAGAACTAGTCCCCAGTGTCCAGAACTAGTCCCCAGTGTCCAGAACTAGTCCCCAGTGTCCAGAACTAGACCCAGTGTCCAGAACTAGACCCAGTGTCCAGAACTAGAGCCAGTGTCCAGAACTAGACCCAGTGTCCAGAACTAGACCCAGTGTCCAGAACTAGACCCAGTGTCCAGAACTAGACCCAGTGTCCAGAACTAGACCCAGTGTCCAGAACTAGTCCCCAGTGTCCAGAACTAGTCCCCCAGTGTCCAGAACTAGTCCCAGTGTCCAGAACTAGTCCCAGTGTCCAGAACTAGTCCCAGTGTCCAGAACTAGTCCCAGTGTCCAGAACTAGTCCCCAGTGTCCAGAACTAGACCCCAGTGTCCAGAACTAGTCCCCAGTGTCCAGAACTAGACCCAGTGTCCAGAACTAGACCCAGTGTCCAGAACTAGACCCAGTGTCCAGAACTAGACCCAGTGTCCAGAACTAGACCCAGTGTCCAGAACTAGACCCAGTGTCCAGAACTAGACCCAGTGTCCAGAACTAGACCCAGTGTCCAGAACTAGTCCCAGTGTCCAGAACTAGTCCCAGTGTCCAGAACTAGTCCCAGTGTCCAGAACTAGACCCAGTGTCCAGAACTAGACACAGTGTCCAGAACTAGTCCCAGTGTCCAGAACTAGACCCAGTCTCCAGAACTAGTCCCAGTGTCCAGAACTAGTCCCAGTGCCCAGAACTAGTCCCCCAATGTCCAGAACTAGTCCCAGTGCCCAGAACTAGTCCCCCAATGTCCAGAACTAGTCCCCAGTGTCCAGAACTAGTCCCCCAATGTCCAGAACTAGTCCCAGTGTCCAGAACTAGTCCCAGTGTCCAGAACTAGTCCCCAGTGTCCAGAACTAGTCCCCAGTGTCCAGAACTAGTCTCCCAGTGTCCAGAACTAGTCCCCCAGTGTCCAGAACTAGTCCCCCAGTGTCCAGAACTAGTCCCAGTGTCCAGAACTAGTCCCAGTGTCCAGAACTAGTCCCAGTGTCCAGAACTAGTCCCAGTGTCCAGAACTAGTCCCAGTGTCCAGAACTAGACCCCAGTGACAAAACTAGTCCCAGTGCCCAGAACTAGTCCCCAATGTATAGAACTAGTCCCCATTGTCCAGAACTAGTCCCCATTGTCCAGAACTAGTCCCCCAATGTCCAGAACTAGTCCCCCAATGTCCAGAACTAGTCCCCCAATGTCCAGAACTAGTCCCCCAATGTCCAGAACTAGTCCCAGTGTCCAGAACTAGTCCCAGTGTCCAGAACTAGTCCCAGTGTCCAGAACTAGTCCCAGTATCCGGAACTAGTCCCAGTGTCCAGAACTAGTCCCAGTGTCCAGAACTAGTCCCAGTGTCCAGAACTAGTCCCAGTGTCCAGAACTAGTCCCAGTGTCCAGAACTAGTCCCAGTGTCCAGAACTAGTCCCAGTGTCCAGAACTAGTCCCAGTGTCCAGAACTAGTCCCAGTGTCCAGAACTAGTCCCAGTGTCCAGAACTAGACCCAGTCTCCAGAACTAGACCCAGTGTCCAGAACTAGTCCCAGTGCCCAGAACTAGTCCCCCAATGTCCAGAACTAGTCCCAGTGCCCAGAACTAGTCCCCCAATGTCCAGAACTAGTCCCAGTGTCCAGAACTAGTCCCAGTGTCCAGAACTAGTCCCCAGTGTCCAGAACTAGTCCCCAGTGTCCAGAACTAGTCCCCAGTGTCCAGAACTAGTCTCCCAGTGTCCAGAACTAGTCCCCCAGTGTCCAGAACTAGTCCCCCAGTGTCCAGAACTAGTCCCAGTGTCCAGAACTAGTCCCAGTGTCCAGAACTAGTCCCAGTGTCCAGAACTAGTCCCAGTGTCCAGAACTAGTCCCCAGTGTCCAGAATTAGTCCCCAGTGTCCAGAACTAGTCCCCAGTGTCCAGAACTAGTCCCCAGTGTCCAGAACTAGTCCCCAGTGTCCAGAACTAGTCCCAGTGCCCAGAACTAGTCCCCAATGTATAGAACTAGTCCCCATTGTCCAGAACTAGTCCCCATTGTCCAGAACTAGTCCCCCAATGTCCAGAACTAGTCCCCCAATGTCCAGAACTAGTCCCCCAATGTCCAGAACTAGTCCCCAGTGTCCAGAATTAGTCTCCAGTGTCCAGAATTAGTCCCAGTGTCCAGAACTAGACCCAGTGTCCAGAACTAGACCCCAGTGACAAAACTAGTCCCAGTGTCCAGAACTAGTCCCAGTGTCCAGAACTAGTCCCAGTGTCCAGAACTAGTCCCAGTGTCCAGAACTAGACCCAGTGTCCAGAACTAGACCCAGTGTGCAGAACTAGACCCCAGTGACAAAACTAGTCCCAGTGTCCAGAACTAGACCCAGTGCCCAGAAGTAGACCCAGTGCCCAGAACTAGACCCAGTGCCCAGAACTAGACCCCAGTGTCCAGAACTAGACCCCAGTGACAAAACTAGTCCCAGTGTCCAGAACTAGACCCAGTGCCCAGAACTAGACCCAGTGCCCAGAACTAGACCCAGTGCCCAAAACTAGACCCAGTGTCCAGAACTAGACCAGTGCCCAGAACTAGACCCAGTGCCCAGAACTAGACCCAGTGTCCAGAACTAGACCCCAGTGTCCAGAACTAGACCCCAGTGTCCAGAACTAGCCCCAGTGTCCAGAACTAGTCCCAATCTCCAGACCTAGTCCCAATATCCAGAACTAGTGCCAGTGTCCAGAACATGTCCCCAATGTCCAGAACTAGTCCCAGTATCCAGAACTAGTCCCAATGTCCAGAACTAGATCCAGTGTCCAGAAATAGTCCCAATGTCCAGAACTAGACCCTGTGTCCAGAACTAGACCGCAGTGACAAAACTAGTCCCAGTGACAAAATTAGTCCCAGTGCCCAGAACTAGACCCAGTGCCCAGAACTAGACCCAGTGCCCAGAACTAGACCCAGTGCCCAGAACTAGACCCAGTGCCCAGAACTAGACCCCTGTGACAAAACTAGTCCCAGTGACAAAACTAGTCCCAGTGTCCAGAACTAGTCCCAGTGTCCAGAACTAGTCCCAGTGTCCAGAACTAGTCCCAGTGTCCAGAACTAGTCCCAGTGTCCAGAACTAGTCCCAGTGTCCAGAACTAGACCCAGTGTCCAGAACTAGACCCAGTGTCCAGAACTAGACCCCAGTGACAAAACTAGTCCCAGTGTCCAGAACTAGACCCAGTGCCCAGAACTAGACCCAGTGCCCAGAACTAGACCCAGTGCCCAAAACTAGACCCAGTGTCCAGAACTGGACCCCAGTGTCCAGAACTAGACCCCAGTGTCCAGAACTAGCCCCAGTGTCCAGAACTAGTCCCAATCTCCAGAACTAGTCCCAATATCCAGAACTAGTGCCAGTGTCCAGAACATGTCCCCAATGTCCAGAACTAGTCCCAGTATCCAGAACTAGTCCCAATGTCCAGAACTAGATCCAGTGTCCAGAAATAGTCCCAATGTCCAGAACTAGACCCTGTGTCCAGAACTAGACCGCAGTGACAAAACTAGTCCCAGTGACAAAATTAGTCCCAGTGCCCAGAACTAGACCCAGTGCCCAGAACTAGACCCAGTGCCCAGAACTAGACCCAGTGCCCAGAACTAGACCCAGTGCCCAGAACTAGACCCCAGTGACAAAACTAGTCCCAGTGACAAAACTAGTCCCAGTGACAAAACTAGTCCCAGTGACAAAATTAGTCCCAGTGCCCAGAACTAGACCCAGTGCCCAGAACTAGACCCAGTGCCCAGAACTAGACCCAGTGCCCAGAACTAGACCCAGTGCCCAGAACTAGACCCCAGTGACAAAACTAGTCCCAGTGACAAAACTAGTCCCAGTGACAAAACTAGTCCCAGTGTCCAGAACTAGTCCCAGTGTCCAGAACTAGACCCAGTGTCCAGAACTAGACCCAGTCTCCAGAACTAGACCCAGTGTCCAGAACTAGTCCCAATGTCCAGAACTAGATCCAGTGTCCAGAAATAGTCCCAATGTCCAGAACTAGACCCTGTGTCCAGAACTAGACCGCAGTGACAAAACTAGTCCCAGTGACAAAATTAGTCCCAGTGTCCAGAACTAGTCCCAGTGTCCAGAACTAGTCCCAGTGCCCAGAACTAGACCCAGTGTCCAGAACTAGACCCAGTGTGCAGAACTAGACCCCAGTGACAAAACTAGTCCCAGTGTCCAGAACTAGACCCAGTGCCCAGAAGTAGACCCAGTGCCCAGAAGTAGACCCAGTGCCCAGAAGTAGACCCAGTGCCCAGAAGTAGACCCAGTGCCCAGAAGTAGACCCAGTGCCCAGAAGTAGACCCAGTGCCCAGAACTAGACCCCAGTGCCCAGAACTAGACCCCAGTGACAAAACTAGTCCCAGTGACAAAACTAGTCCCAGTGACAAAACTAGTCCCAGTGGCAAAACTAGACCCAGTGCCCAGAACTAGACCCAGTGCCCAGAACTAGACCCAGTGCCCAGAACTAGACCCAGTGCCCAGAACTAGACCCCAGTGTCCAGAACTAGACCCCAGTGTCCAGAACTAGACCCCAGTGTCCAGAACTAGTCCCAGTGTCCAGAACTAGTCCCAGTGTCCAGAACTAGTCCCAGTGCCCAGAACTAGACCCCAGTGTCCATAACTAGTCCCCAGTGTCCAGAACTAGTCTTCTGTATCCAGAACTAGTCCCAATGTCCAGAACTAGATCCAATGTCCAGAACTTGTCCCAATGTCCAGAACTAGTTCCAATATCCAGAACCGGTCCCAATATCCAGAACTTACTCCCTCGAGAGAGCAGGCTATTCTAGACTGGGTACTGAGTAATAAGGAAGGGTTAGTTAGCAGTTTTGTTGTGCGTGGCCCCTTGGGCAAGAGTGACCATAATATGGTTGAGTTCTTCATTAGGATGGAGAGTGACATTGTTAATTCAGAAACAAGGGTTCTGAACTTAAAGAAAGGTAACTTTGAGGGTATGAGACGTGAATTGGCCAACATCGACTGGCAAGTGATTCTTAAAGGGTTGACGGTGGATATGCAATGGAAGGCATTTAAAGACTGCATGGATGAACTACAACAATTGTTCATCCCAGTTTGGCAAAAGAATAAATCAGGGAAGGTGGTGCATCCGTGGATAACAAGGGAAATCAGGGATAGTATCAAAACAAAGGATGATGCGTACAAATTAGCCAGAAAAAGCAGCCTACCAGAGGACTGGGAGAAATTCAGAGTCCAGCAGAGGAGGACAAAGGAATTAGGAAAGGGAAAATAGATTATGAAAGAAAACTGGCAGGGAACATAAAAACTGACTGCAAAAGTTTTTATAGATATGTGAAGAGAAATAGATTAGTTAAAACAAATGTAGGTCCCTTGCAGTCAGAAACAGGTGAGTTGATCATGGGGAACAAGGACATGGCAGACCAATTAAATAACTACTTTGCTTCTGTCTTCACCAAGGAAGACATAAATAATCTGCCGGAAATAGCAGTGGAACGGGGGTCAAATGAGATGGAGGAACTGAGTGAAATCCAGGTTAGCCGGGAGGTGGTGTTAGGTAAATTGAACGGATTGAAGGCCGATAAATCCCCAGGGCCAGATAGTCTGCATCCCAGAGTACTCAAGGAGGTAGCCACAGGAATAGTGGATGCATTAGTGATAATTTTTCAAAATTCCTTAGATTCTGGAGTAGTTCCTGAGGATTGGAGGGTAGCTAATGTAACCCCACTTTTTTAAAAAGGAGGGAGAGAGAAAGCTGGGAATTACAGACCAGTTAGTCTAACATCGGTAGTGGGGAAACTGCTATAGTCGGTTATTAAAGATGGGATAGCAGCACATTTGGGAAGTGGTGAAATCATTGGACAAAGTCAGCATGGGTTTACGAAAGGTAAATCATGTCTGACAAATCTGATAGAATTTTTCGAGGATGTAACTAGTAGAGTGGATAAGGGAGAACCAGTGGATGTGTTATATCTGGACTTTCAGAAGGCTTTCGACAAGGTCCCACATAAGAGATTAGTATATAAACTTAAAGCATACGGTATTGGGAGTTCAGCATTGATGTGGATAGAGAACTGGCTGGCAGACAGGAGGCAAAGGGTAGGAGCAAACGGGTCATTTTCACAATGGCAGGCAGTGACTAGTGGGGTACCGCAAGGCTCAGTGCTGGGACCCCAGCTATTTACAATATATATTAATGATCTGGATGAGGGAATTAAATGCAACATCTCCAAGATTGCGGATGACACGAAGCTGGGGGGCAGTGTTAGCTGTGAGGAGGATGCTAGGAGGCTGCAAGGTGACTTGGATAGGTTGGGTGAGTGTGCAAATGCATGGCAGATGCAGTATAATGTGGATAAATGTGAGGTTATCCACTTTGGTGGCAGAAACAGGAGGGTAGACTATTATCTGAATGGTGGCAGATTAGGAAAAGGGGAGATGCAACGAGACCTGGGTGTCATGGTACACCAGTCATTGAAAGTAGGCATGCAGGTGCATCAGGCAGTGAAGAAAGCGAATGGTATGTTAGCATTCATAGCAAAAGGATTTGTGTATAGGAGCAGGGAGGTTCTACTGCAGTTGTACAGGGTTTTGGTGAGCCACACCTGGAGTATTGCGTACAGTTTTGGACTCCTAATCTGAGGAAAGACATTCTTGCCATGGAGGGAGTACAGAGAAGATTCACCAGACTGATTCCTGGGATGGCAGGACTTTCATATGAAGAAAGACTGGATAGACTCGGCTTGTACTCGCGGGAATTTAGGAGATTGAGGGGGGTTTTCATAGTGACTTACAAAATTCTTAAGGGGTTGGACAGGCAGGAAGATTGTTCCCGATGTTGGGGAAGTCCAGAACACGGGGTCACAGTTTAAGGATAAGGGGGAAGTCTTTTAGGACCGAGATGATAAGATCATTTTTCACACAGAGAGTGGTGAATCTGTGGAATTCTCTGCCACAGAAGGTAGTTGAGGCCAGTTCATTGGCTATATTTAAGAGGGAGTTAGATGTGGCCCTTGTGGCTAAAGGGATCAGGGGGTATGGAGAGAAGGCAGGTACGGGATACTGAGTTGGATGATCAGCCATGATCACATTGAATGGTGGTGCAGGCTCGAAGGGCCGAATGGCCTACTCCTGCACCTATTTTCTATGATTCTATAATGTCCGGAACTAGTCCCAATGTCCCGAACTAGTCCCAATGTCCCGAACTAGTTCCAGTGTCCAGAACTAGTCGCAATGTCCAGAACTAGTCGCAATGTCCAGAACTAGTCGCAGTGTCCAGAACTAGTCGCAATGTCCAGAACTAGTCCCAGTGTCCAGAACTAGTCCCAGTGTCCAGAACTAGTCCAGAACTAGTCCCAATGTCCCGAACTAGTCCCCAATGTCCCGAACTAGTCCCCAATGTCCAGAACTAGTTCCCAATGTCCAGAACTAGTCCCCAGTGTCCAGAACTAGTCCCCAATGTCCAGAACTAGTCCAGAACTAGTCCCCAATGTCCAGAACTAGTCCCCAATGTCCAGAACTAGTCCAGAACTAGTCCCCAGTGTCCAGAACTAGTACCCAGTGTCCAGAACTAGTCCCCAGTGTCCAGAACTAGTCCCCAGTGTCCAGAACTAGTCCCCAGTGTCCAGAACTAGTCCCCAGTGTCCAGAACTAGTCCCCAATGTCCAGAACTAGTCCAGAACTAGTCCCCAATGTCCAGAACTAGTCCCAATGTCCAGAACTAGTCGCAGTGTCCAGAACTAGTCCCCAGTGTCCAGAACTAGTCCCCAGTGTCCAGAACTAGTCCCCAGCGTCCAGAACTAGTCCCCAATGTCCAGAACTAGTCCCCAATGTCCGGAACTAGTCCAGAACTAGTCCCAATGTCCCGAACTAGTTCCAGTGTACAGAACTGGTCCCCAATCTCCAGAACTCGTCCCCAGTGTCCAGAACTAGTCCCCAATGTCCAGAACTAGTCCCCAATGTCCAGAACTAGTCCAGAACTAGTCCCAATGTCCCGAACTAGTTCCAGTGTACAGAACTGGTCCCCAATCTCCAGAACTAGTCCCCAGTGTCCAGAACTAGTCCCCAGTGTCCAGAACTAGTCCCCAGTGTCCAGAACTAGTCCCCAGTGTCCAGAACTAGTCCCCAGTGTCCAGAACTAGTCCCCAGTGTCCAGAACTAGTCCCCAGTGTCCAGAACTAGTCCCCAATGTCCAGAACTAGTCCCCAA
>CAUPSL010000785.1:0-21052 GCA_963514005.1 Raja brachyura | reverse complement strand
GTACATATTCTGAATCACATGTTTCCCCTCTAGGCAGAGAACACCTTAAATGAACATTTTATGCTTTATTTCTCGACATTACTGATTAAAGTTTAAAAACGTCAAATGACTGAATTTAAAACAACCAGCTTTCACTAATGACATCACAATGGCTCGACTAGCAGTGATCAGCTTCAATGAAGATTTATCCTATATTTCACAAGTTATGCACGATTAAAGCTTTAAAATGCCATCTTTCACAAGATTTTTACATATTCTGAATCACATTTTTCCCCTCTAGGCAGAGACGACCTTCACTGGCCATTTTATGCTTTATTTCTCGACTTATTACTGATTAAAGTTTAATAAAAAATCAAAAGTCCCGCTTCAACTGATGAGGTCACATAGGCTCTGCAAGCAGTGATTAGCTTCACTGAATATTCCATCCTATATTTCACATTATTCACGATTAAAGCTTTAAAAATGCAAACTTTCACAAGATTTTTACTGTTAAAATCATTCCTGCCAGCTTCCAACACACTTTGGTACAATGTTGCGACACAGTAACACTCTGAACTTTTCACCTCACAGGAGGGGGAGGGCGAATTGCTATTGCAAGACGCAGAGCAAGTGTTTTGCTGAGGGAGGCAAGGGAGTGCTGGAATCTTACGTTGGGGAACGGTTTGAGTTGGAGGACCATGCATCCTGTTGGGGCTACGGGTGGGGATGGGTGTGTTGGGGGAGAAGAGCACTTGGTCATGTCCTTATTAAAACTCTGATCTTGTTTGTGAGTATATGTGGTTGTCTCTAGGTCTTTGCAGAAATACTACACAGAAACGCTTACATTTTTACATATTCTGATTCATGTTCCCCCTCTAACTGAACATTTTATGCTTTATTTCTCGACTGATTACTGATTAAAAAGTAAGAAGTTTTAAAACGTTTTGAATTTTCAACTCAAGTCAAAAGAGTTTATTGTCATGTGTCCCTGACAGGACAATGAAATTCTTTCTTTGCATAGCACAACAGAACATCGTAGGCATAAATACACACATGAATTAATAAATTAATAAAGTGCAAATAACAGATGGAGGGATATTAATGTTCAGAGTTTTGTCCGAGCCAGGTTTAATAGCCTGATGGCTGTGGGGAAGTAGCTATTCCTGAACCTGGACGTTGCAGTCTTCAGGCTCCTGTACCTTCTACCTGAAGGCAACGGGGAGATGAGTGTGTGGCCAGGGTGGTGTGTGTCCTTGATGATGCTGCCAGCCGTTTTGAGGCAGCGACTGTGATAAATCCCCTCGATGGAATGAAGGTCAGAGCCGATGATGGACTGGGCAGTGTTTACTACTTTTTGTAGTCTTTTCCGCTCCAGGGCGCTCAAGTTGCAGAACCAAGCCACGATGCAACCAGTCAGCAAGCTCTCTACTGTACACCTGTAGAAGTTAGAGAGAGTCCTCCTTGACAGACCGACTCTCTGTAATCTTCTCAGGAAGTAGAGGCGCTGATGAGCTTTCTTAATAATTGCATCTGTGTTCTCGGACCAGGAAAGATCTTCACAGATGTGCACGCCCAGGAATTTGAAGCTCTTGACCCTTTCCACCATCGACCCGTTGATATAAACAGGACTGTGGGTCCCCATCCTATTCCTTCCAAAGTCCACAATCAGTTCCTTGGTTTTGCTGGTGTTGAGGGCCAGGTTGTTGTGCGGGCACCATATGGACAGTTGCTCGATCTCTCTTCTATACTCTGACTCATCCCCATCAGTGATACGTCCCACAACAGTGGTGTCGTCAGCGAACTTGATGATGGAGTTCGCGCTATGACCGGCTACGCAGTCATGAGTATAGAGTGAGTACAGCAGGGGGCTGAGCACGCAGCCTTGAGGTGCTCCCGTGCTGATTGTTATCGAGTCTGACACATTTCCACCAATACGAACAGACTGTGGTCTGTGGATGAGGAAGTCGAGGATCCAATTGCAGAAGGATGCGCAGAGACCCAGTTCTGCGAGTTTGGTAACCAGCTTGGAGGGGATGATGGTGTTAAATGCCGAGCTGTAATCAATGAATAACAGCCTGACATATGAGGTTTTGTTGTCCAAGTGGTCCAGAGTGGAGTGGAGGGCCAGCGAGATCGCGTCCACCGTTGATCTGTTGTGGCGGTAAGCGAACTGCAGTGGGTCCAGGTTTTTGTCGAGATAGGAGTTGATTTGCGCCATGATCAACCTCTCAAAGCACTTCATCACCACAGGCGTTAGTGCCACTGGTCGATAGTCATTGAGGCACGTCACCTTGACGTGCCTCAGCTTTCACTGATGACATCACAATGGCTCAGCTCGGAGCCGTCTCATACACATTTGGATTGACGTCACACTCCACGGTTATTTACACTCCCCTGCCCCCCCCCCCCCCCCCCAGATTATTCACTCCCCCACTCCGCCGAAAAAGACGCCAACGATGGAACAAAGGGCGAGCCTGGAGATGAGGTTGGACCCTGGACTGGAGACTTCGACAGCCGAACTGACGGCTGCAGTCTACTGCCAGGGACAGGATTAGTACGAGATTCAAGCTGAGATCCAGGCCCTGGCACTGCTCTGTGACATGGGTGGGTGCTGCCGAGTTGAGCTGGGGTTGCCCCCCCGGGTTATTCACACCCCCGACCCCTTCCCCCGGGTTATTGTCAATCCCCCTCCCCCCCCCCCCGGGTTATTCACATCCCAGACCCCTCCCCCTACCCTCTCTACCACCCTCACCCTCTACCCCCTCCCTCTCTATCCTCTTCCTCTCTAACTGTGCCTGCAACCGGTCAGCAAGCTCTCTACTGTGCACCTGTAGAAGTTAGAGAGAGTCCTTGACAGACCAACTCTCCGTAATCTTCTCAGGAAGTAGAGGCGCTGATGAGCTTTCTTAATAATTGCATCTGTGTTCTCGGACCAGGAAAGATCTTCAGAGATGTGCACGCCCAGGAATTTGAAGCTCTTGACCCTTTCCACCATCGACCCGTTGATATAAACAGGACTGTGGGTCCCCATCCTACTCCTTCCACTATGCATGAGTGGATAGAGTTAATAATATTAATATAACAAAGCGGGGGTGTTAGCGTGTGTGTGTGGGGGGGGGGGGGGGGGGGGGGGTGTTGTTAGTGTGTGTGTGTGTGTGTGTGTGTGTGTGTGTGTGTGTGTGTGTGTGTGAGAGTGACACTGCAGGCTGCCCCAATCCCGCAACCGCTTGTTGAGGGGACGGGACCCAACGGGTCCCCCTTGGTCTAGTTTATACTAAAACTCTCATCTTGTACTTGTATATATGTGTGTGTCTTCAGATTTTCTCAAAAACACTATGCAATAACGATACCATTTTTACATATTCTGATTGACATTTTCCCCTCTTTGCAGAGACCACCTTAACTGAACATTTTATGCTTCATATCTCGACTTATTACTAATTAACGTTTTTTTTTAAATCAAATTGAAAACGACCAGCTTCAACTGGTGACGTCACAATGGCTCGTCTAGCAGTGATCAGCTTCACTGAAGACAGAAACATTCTGAACTTTTCACTTCAATGGGATTTTTCAACGGGAGGGGAGGGTGAATTGCTATTGCATGCATGGGAAGTGCATTTGCTGAGGGAGGCAGGGGAGTGCTGGTATCTTACATTTGGTAAGGGTTTGAGTTGGAGGACCAAGGGGCTATGGGTAGGGCACAGGTGTGTTGGGGGAGCAGACCCAACGGGTCTGCACTTGGTCTAGTACAACTTTAAAACTCTCAACTTGTACATGTGTATATGTGTACGTTTTTGTATGTTCGCCACAACGCTACGCGAAGCGCGTACATCTTTACATATTCTGACTCATATTTTTCCCCTCCAGGCAGTGATCAGGTTCACTTAAGATTGGGTCCTATATTTTACAAAGCTTTAAAATGACAACTTTCACAAGATTTTTACTGTTAAAATCGTCCCTCACAGCTGCCGACACACTTCCATACAAAGTTGTAAGACAGGAACACTGAACGTAGTCCTTCAACAGGAATGGGTGGGCAAATTCAACAGGAGGGGGTGCGCCAATTAGTATTGCAGTTGGAACTGCTGCAGCAGGCAGGGGAGGTACAATTTGAATGTATTTTATAATCACTGCTGGGGAAGAAAGGGGAGCGCTGGAATCTTACATTCGGCAATGGTTTCAGTTGGGGGACCAAGCCTCCCATGTGACAAGGACCCAACGGGTCCCAGTTCGCCTAGTCTATCGATATCTATCTATATTTATCTTTCTATTCTATTCTACACTATTACTAAAACTCTCATCTTGACCACTTCCAGTCTGCGTTTTTAAATTTGCACAGAAACAGTACCCTATATCGCCAGGATGTTTTCGCCATGTTACTCACCGTTCTCTGCTCCAAGCGCACCAGGTTTTGTTCCAATCGGTGAAGATTACAAAAGTTATTGGTCTGTTATTCGCCAGGACGGCGACGCCCCTTCCGGCACCCACTGTCGATCACCAGCGCCAAGATTAAGGAGGCGGTCAAGTCTGAGGAAGGGTCTCGACCCGAAGCATCGCCTATCTCCTTCGCTCCTTAGAAGCTGCTGCACCCGCTGAGTTTCTCCAGCTTTTCGTGTAAGCCAGGATTAAAGCTGAAGGAGTGGAGTGTGGGCTGGGTTCCGCGGGCGGGGGCTGGGGATGGGAGCCGCTGAGTGAGTCCAGAGCCGGGTCCTGGAGCCGGGTACCGGTGAGCCCACACCCCCTCCCCCACACACCCCTCCCCCACACCTCCTCTACTACAAACCCCCTCCCCACCACACCCCCCCTCACACACACCCTCCCCCCACACACACCCCTCCCCCACACCTCCTCTACTACAAACCCCCTCCCCCACACACACACCCCTCACACACACCCCTCTCACACACACACCCTCCCCCCACAAACACCCCCTCCCCCACACCCCTTCCCCCACATAGGAACTGAAGGAAATCCACATTAGGCAGGAAATGGTGTTGGATAGACTGATGGGACTGAAGGCTGATAAATCCCCAGGGCCTGATGGTCTGCATCCCAGGGTACTTAAGGAAGTGGCTCTAGAAATCGTGGATGCATTGGTGATAATTTTCCAATGTTCTATAGATTCAGGATCAGTTCCTGTGGATTGGATGGTGGCTAATGTTATCCCACTTTTTAAGAAAGGCAGGAGAGAGAAAACAGGGAATTATGGACCAGTTAGCTTGACATCGGTGGTGGGGAAGATGCTGGAGTCAATTATAAAAGATGAGATAGCCGAACATTTGGATAGCAGTAACAGGATCGGTCCAAGTCAGCGTGGATTTACGAAGGGGAAATCATGCGTGACTAATCTTCTGGAATTTTTTGAGGATGTAACTAGGAAAATGGACAAGGGAGAGCCAGTGGATGTAGTGTACCTGGACTTTCAGAAAGCATTTGATAAGATCCCACATAGGAGATTAGTGGGCAAAATTAGAGCACATGGTATTGGGGGTAGAGTGCTGACATGGATAGAGAAGTGGTTGGCAGACAGGAAACAAAGAGTAGGGATTAACGGGTCCCTTTCAGAATGGCAGGCAGTGACTAGTGGGGTACCGCAAGGCTCGGTGCTGGGACCGCAGCTATTTACAATATACATCAATGATTTAGATGAATAGGTGAAAATAACATTAGCAAATTTGCAGATGACACAAAGCTGGGTGGCAGTGTGAACTGTGAGGAGGATGCTATGGGAATGCAGGGTGACTTGGACAGGTTGGGGGAGTGGGCAGATGCAGTTCATTGTGGATAAATGTGAGGTTAACCACTTTAGCGACAAGAACAGGAAGGCAGATTACTATCTAAATGGTGTCAAGCTGGGAAAAGGGGAAGTAGAACAGGATCTGGAGGTCCTTGTTCATCAGTCAATGAAGGTAAACATGCAGGTACTGCAGGCAGTGAAGAAAGCAAATGGCATGTTGCCTTCATAACAAGAGGAGTCGAGTATAGGAACAAAGTTGTACAGGGCCCTAGTGAGACCACGCCAGGCATATTGTGTGCAATTTTGCTCCCCTAATTTGAGGAAGGACATTCTTGCTATTGAGGGAGTGCAGCGTAGGTTCACAAGGTTAGTTCCCGGGATGGCGGGACTGTCATATATTGAAAAATATATTCTGGAATACATACACTGGAGTTTAGAAGGATGAGAGGGGATGTTATTGAAACATAAGATTGTGAAGGGTTTGGACACACTAGAGGCAGGAAACATGTTCCCGATGTTGGGGGAGTCCAGAACCAATGGCCACTGTTTAAGAATAAGGAGTAAGCCATTTAGAATGGAGATGAGGAAACACGTTTTCACACAGAGTTGTGAGTCTATGGAATTCTCTGCCTCAGACGCTGATTCTCTGGATACTTTCAAGAGATAGAGCTCTTAAAGATAGCCAAGTCAAGGGATATGGGGAGAAGGCAGGAACAGGGTACTGATTGTGGATGATTAGCTGTGATCACATTGGCTCCAAAGGGCCAAACGGCCTACTCCTGCACCTATTGTCCATTGACAGGTTTGGAGGGATATGGACCCAGCACAGGCAAGTGGGACTAGTGCAGCTGAGACATGTTGGCCGGTGTGGGCAAGTTGGGCCGAAGGGCCTGTTTCCACACTGTATCACACTATGGCTATGAGCTGGGCAAGTGGAATGGCAAATAGAGTTTAACTCAGATAAGTTGATCGAGTAAATGTTCTTCTTCTTCTTCGTGTGGCGTGCACAGCCTAAAGTTGTTGGACAACTTGTTCTATTTGATCTTCTGTTTGTGCAC
The DNA here is from genome assembly GCA_963514005.1 of Raja brachyura. Next base: position 14,278 of record CAUPSL010000785.1, on the reverse strand, counting down.
CTTGTCGAGTTGATTGCATTAGTCGAAACAGGGTGGACCACGTGAAGGTTGTAATCTTCCACCCTGAGCAAATGTTGAAGTTTGGTAAGTTGAACTGCACGATAGGTGCCTGAAGGGAGGTGGATGATCTTGGATTTCACGTCCCTAAAAATGGCCCCACTGGCAGATAGGGTGGTGACGATGAGTTTTGGCACACTTACCTTCATCGCTCTGGGACCGAGCACAGCAATTAGGATGTGTAGGAAGGAACTGCAGATGCTGGTTTAAAACAAAGGTAGACACAAAGTGCTGGAGTTGCTCAGCGGGACAGGCAGCATCTTTGGACAGAAGGAATGGGTGATGTCTCGGGTCGAGACCCTTCTTCAGACTGGTTGGGGATAAGGGAAACGAGAGATATAGACGGTGATGTGGGGAGATAAAGAACGATGAATGAACGATGTGGAAACAAGTAACGATGATAAATTAAACGGGCCGTTGTTAGCTGTTTGTTGGGTGAGAACGAGAAGCTGGTGCGACTTGGGTGGGGGAGGGATGGAGAGAGAGGGAATGCCGGGGTTACTTGAAGTCAGAGAAGTCAATGTTTGTACCGCTGGGGTGTGAGCTGCCCAAGTGAAATATGAGGAGCTGTTCCTCCAATTTGCACTGGGCCTCACTCTGACAGTGGAGGAGGCCCAGGACAGAAAGGTCAGTGTGGGAATGGGAGGGGAGTTGAAGTGTTTGGCAACCGGGAGATCAGGCAGGTCCAGGCGGGCTGAGCGGAGGTGTTCAGTGAAACGATCGCCCAGTCTACGCTTGGTCTCGCCCATGTATAAGGGCCCACACCTGGAACAGCGGATACAGTAGATGAGGTTGGAGGAGGTGCAGGTGAACCTCTGCCTCACCTGCAAGGACTGTCGGGGTCCCTGGACAGAGTCGAGGGGGACAGCAATTGGGATGTTAGTTGTACAAGAGGCTGGGGAAGCCACACTTGGAGTCTTGTGTTCAGCTTGGTGATGGGAAAGATGCTATTAGGCTGGAAGGGATACAGAAAAGACTTATGAGGATGTTGCTAAGAATCGAGGGCCCGAGCTACAGGGAGAATTGTATTTAGTGGACAACAGGAGACAGAGAGGGATGATCTTTCCTTTTGCGAATGACATGAAGCTGGGGGGCAGTGTTAGCTGTGAGGATGCTAGGAGGCTGCACGGTGACTTGGATAGGCTGGGTGAGTGGGCAAATGCATGGCAGATGCGGTATAATGTGGATGTGAGGTTATCCACTTTGGTGGCAAAAACAGGAGGGTAGACTAGTATCTGAATGGTGGCTGATTAGGAAAAGGGGAGATGCAACGAGACCTGGGTATCATGGTACACCAGTCATTGAAAGTAGGCATGCAGGCAGTGCAGAAAGTGAATGGTATGTTGGCATTCATAGCGAAAGGATTTGAGTATAGGAGCAGGGAGGTTCTACTGCAGTTGTACAGGGTCTTGGTGAGGCCACACCTGGAGTATTGTGTACAGTTTTGGTCTCCTAATCAGAGGAAATACATTTTTGCCATAGAGGGAGCACAGAGAAGTTTCCTGGGATGTCAGGACTTTCATATGAGGAAAGACTGGATAGACTCGGCTTGTACTCGCTAGAATTTAGAAGATTGAGGGGGGATCTTATAGAAACTTACAAAATTCTTGCGGGGTTGGACAGGCTAGATGCAGGAAGATTGTTCCCGATGTTGGGGAACTCCAGAACAAGGGATCACAGTTTAAGGATAAGGGGGAAGTCTTTTCGGACCGAGATGAGAAAATCGTTTTTCACACAAAGAGTGGTGAATCTGTGGAATTCTCTGCCACAGAAGGTAGTTGAGGCCAGTTCATTGGCTAGATTTAAGAGGGAGTTAGACGTGGTCCTTGTGGCTAGAGGAATCGGGGGGTATGGAGAGAAGGCAGGTACGGGATATTGAGTTGGATGGTCTGCCATGATCATAATGAATGGCGGTGCAGCCTCGAAGGGCTGAATGGCCTACTCCTGCACCTATTTTCTATGTTTCTATCTTTGTCAAGATGTGGACTTTTATACATGGGCGAGACCAAACAGACTCAGTGATCGTTTCACTGAACACCTTCACTCGTCCGCCTGGACCTACCTGATCTCCCGGCTGCCAAACACTTTAATTCTCCTTCCCATTCCCACACTGACCTTTCTGTCCTGGGCCTCTTCCACTGTCAGAGTGAGGCTAAACGCAAATTACAGGGCTGAATGGCCTACTCCCGCACCTATTTTCTGTTTCTATGGAGCTCACCCGCCACACCACCCCCAGGTCCTCAGATCGGCCAACTTGGGGTTACTGAACATCCCGCGGTCTAGGCATAAGCGCCTTTGCAATTGCAGCTCCTAGACTGTGGAACAGCATCCCTCCTCCCATCAGATCTTCCCCCTCCATCGACTCCTTTAAGTCGAGACTTAAAACTCATCTTTACTCCCAAGCCTTTCTTGACGTCCTCTGAGTGAGGCCTATATGTATGTACTTAATCTATGAACCACCGTTGTATAACGTTAGTACCTCCACCAATGTAAAGCACTTTGGTCAACGAGAGTTGTTTTTTAAATGTGCTATAGAAATAAAAGTGACTTGACTCTGTACACCTACATTCGTGGCTTGGTTCGGCAACTTGAGCGCCCTGGAGAGGAAATGTCTACAAAAAGTAGTAAACACTGCCCAGTCCATCATCGGCTCTGACCTCCCTTCCATCGAGGGGGTTTATCGCAGTCGCTGCCTCAAAAAGGCTGGCAGCATCATCAAGGACCCACACCATCCTGGCCACACACTCATCTCCCCGCTACCTTCAGGTAGAAGGTACAGGAGCCTGAAGACTGCAACGTCCAGGTTCAGCAATAGCTACTTCCCCACAGCCATCAGGCTATTAAACCTGGCTCGGACAAAACTCTGAACATTAATACCCCTTTATGTTATTTGCACTTTATCAGTTTATTTATTCATGTGTGTATATATTTATATGATGGTATATGGACACACTGATCTGTTCTGTATTCGTGCCTGCTATATTCTGTTGTGCTGAAGCAAAGCAAGAATTTCATTGTTCTGTCAGGGACACGTGACAATAAACTCTCTTGTTCAAGTTCAACTTACTTGAAGTGAACATTCCTGTACTTACAGGTTAATTCACTTCCCGTTCTCAACATAGGGCAGCACAGCGGTAAGAGTCGCTGCCTCACAGCGCCAGAGACCTGGGTTCGTTGCCGCGTCTGGGGGTGCTGTCTGCATGGAGTTTGGGTGTTCTCCACTGTGACCTTGTGGGTTTTCTCCGGGTGCTCTGGCTGCTCCCCGCCCTCCAGAGACGTGCAAGTTTGGCTTTGGTTAAAATAAAACTATTAAATTGTCCCTCGTGTGCGGGAGGGTGCTAGAGCACAAGGGGGTGATCGTTAGTCGGTGCGGACTCGACGCTTTTGCGCTGTACCTCCAAAGACCAAATCCTGCCCCCCCCCCCCCCCCCCCCCAAACCCAACCTTGGTTTAGCCAAGAAAACACCACAGATTTTTGCCACAACCTTTATTGAATGCAAGCGTTACAAAAGAAAATCTCTCCCCTCAGAAACACCTGTGCATTTGAGCATAGCCTTGGTAGAAAACAAATCTAGAAACAACAATAGCCAAATTTATCTAAAAGGTTAGATTCCACCCACATATATATGTTTTTTTAAACAGTGGCTACACACACACACACACACAAAAAAAAGCAACGCTATTTTAATGATCCAGAAAGGAACAATGCTTTTCGGATGCATGGCTATTTATAAGCTGGTTGCAGGGTAAGTAAGCTGTTGGGTCTTGTCTTATCTGCCTTGCTAGCTCAATGGACCACAATGACAACTTGGAATGGTGGGGTGGGAACTCCCAGCTCTGCCTAAATGTCTGAGACATCCCACTTGGATCCCGAACACCATTTCTGGCAGCTCAGTATAGCATTGAGTACCGACACTGTGAGATCATGCTGCTGTTGTAAAAGACGTTGGTGAGATCACGTTTGGAGTAAGTACAGTGCTCAGTTCTGGGCACCGTGTTGTGGGAAAGATATTGTCAAGCTTGAAACTGTTCAGAGACAATTGACAAGGATGTAAACCTTCCCCCCCCCCCCCCCCATCCAAACTGAAAAAAAACCCACATTCCGCCTTCAAACTAAAAACCTACACAGAGAAAACCTTTTTAGAAATCCAAATTAAACCAAGTAACCGTGGCTGGGCCGAGACTGCTTCTTCCCCCATTTTACTTCAAGGTGGACTGGGACCTGAAATTGAACTGAAAGGGTTTGGACTGAAGTGCCCCACGCCCACAGGAGCAAAAAATAAATAGATCAAATCTTGTTTCCGGGCCCCCAAACAAGGTGTTCAGAATATTGGCTCGATCAGAGCTGTGAAAAGCCATCCCTCCCACCTCTCACATGTGAGAAAAGGTGGAGAGAGAGCGAGGGGGGGGGGGGGGGGGAGTGAGTGGGAGGGAGGGGCAGAGAGAGAGAGAGATAGAGGGATAGGGAGGGGAGGGAGAGAGAGGGAGGGTAAGAGTAAGGGGGAAGTGAAATGAACAGGAGAGAGAGAAAAACAGGAGAGATAGAGAGCTGGAGAAAAGGAGAAGAAATAAACAGAAGGGTCGGAAAGAAAGAAGACCAAATAATGGTTGTACCTGCAGTAAATGGAATCAAAATGTAGAACAGGTGGAAAACCAGTGGGTTAGAAATGGATTTGACAATAATGTGGCAGGCCTTTGGATTTCCAATTTTCAACCAGAAATTGTAGCGACTCGTCAAACTGCCTGACACAAAACAAAATACTAAAGTTCAGCTTGCCATGTTGTCAAATAGCACATCAGCGTTAACTCCATGCGAGCTCTTTCACCAACTCCACCTGCCATTGGAAAGGTGCAGGCTGTGGTCAATTGGGCTGCAGGCCCACAAAGTTATTTAGCAAGGATGCGTAGGAAAGAACTGCAGATGCTGGTTTCAATCAAAGTGCTGGAGTAACTCAGCGGGTCAGACAGGCAGCATCTCTGGAGAGACATTTTGGGTGGAGACGCTTCACCCGTCACCCATTCCTTCTCTCCAGAGATGCTGCCTGTCCCGCTGAGTTACTCCAGCAGTTAGTGCCTACCTTCATCTTGCAAGGAACAATTGTCAGAAAGATGCACAAATCTACACTGGGCTGTAACAGAAACGGCCGTGGAATTGACCAGCCTCGAATCTCTTCAGCCGACCGAAGGCAACACCCTGCCACCTCCCCCAAAAAATGGTTAATAAGAGAAAAAGACCACAAACTGGGTCCTTGTTTTCCTGCGTAGGAACTGGTTTAAATCAAAGGTAAATGCTGGAGGAACTCATCCAGCAGCATATGTGGAGAGGACAAGTGGATGAGGTTGCTCCCCTGATCACTTTCCACTGGCCAATGGATATTGAATGCTGACTGAAATGCCTTCCACGTCAGCATAGGCCCGAATGAAACAGAATGTGGAATAAAGGGCTAATTATTCACTTTATTTTTACCTCACATAAAGTTAATTAGAGTAAAAATTTAACGTCATCAAGTCACCCTGCCCTCCCCCCCCTCCCCCCTCCCCTTCATGGAGAGATATTCTGAAGCAGGATCTGCCTGCCCTCTTCATAATCATCTTCGTCCACATTAACGAGGAGCTGGATTACCTCTTGTCCGACGGCTTGCTTCAGCGAGTCGGTGATGAACACGCCTTTCAGGGCCTCCAGCAGCGAGCCGTTGATGTAGTCGTTCCAGAAGGCGTCGAGGTATGACAGCTCGGAGAACTTAATGTCACAGATAATGGAGCCCAGGTCGCGGGATTTCAAGATGGTGTTGGCCTGCCCAAACAGGTCGAAGCAGCGGTCGAGGGGCTCCGCTTTCACAGAGGCCACGTTGCCTCTCAGCACCGAGTGCTGGTCGGAGAACACCGCCCTCACCCGCAGCCTGATGTCTGCAATGGGGGAAGAGAAAACAGCAGAGGGTGCGTGTTAGTGTTCCCGCTGTGTCTGCCCCCCATCCCCATCTGCCAACACTTGCCGAGAGGATGTGGCCATCAGGAACACACACACACACACACGAAGGCTTAGTTTAGAGATGCAGCGCGGAAACAGGCCCTTCCCCACCGAGTCCACGCCAACCAGCATATTATAAATTATGAACACTATCCTACACGCACAAGGGGCAATTTTTACACATACACCAATCCAATTAACCTATAAACCAAAGATCCTATAGCAGAGCAAGATAAACCACTCCTGCTAAATGCAATGGGCTGACGTGTAGTACGCAACGGAACAGGACGTGGGCCTTTTTTTCCATCCATTTCAGTAACCCGACCCGCAGTGCAATCAACGTTGAGGGGGAACGGCTTGTGTTAATAAATTATAATTCTGAAAAGGAGAAGATTTTTACCAAATAACTTTTATTTTTATGAGGATGTTTCCGTAACCGGATTCCGTTTCTGCACTAGTATCTTTGCTCCGCTACGGGATCTTTGGTGCGGAGACGGAAGCCGGTTACGGAAATGGGGGCGAAAATTACCCACGAATCTGCCCATGACCGTACGACGTCTTTTTCGTTGAGTGAGCTATCTTGCTCGCTATAGGATCTTTGCTATAAACCTGTATGTCTTTGGAGTGCCGAGGAGTCCGGAGTAAACCCTTGCAGGTCACGGGGAGACGGTAGAAACAAACTCTGCACAGGCAGCACTCGTGGTCGGGATCCAACCAGGTCTCCGCCGTTGCCAAATTCGGTTCCAGATTATTGGGCAATCTGAAAGGGGTGAAAATTGAAGTGCACACAATTTATTACGGGCAACTGGGAGAGCCAGATTCGACCCTGACCTTGTGTACTGCCCGCACGGAGCTTGCACGCTCTCCCTGGGGATCGGGTGGGTTTCCTCCGGGTGCTCCAGGTTTCCTCCCACACCCCCTGGCCCGTCTGGGGGCGTACGCAAGAGAAATTGGACGAGTTGTTGGAGTAACTCAGCAGGACAGGCAGCACCTCTGGAGAGAAGGGATGGGTGACATTTCGGATCGAGACCCTTCTTCAGAGTGTGAACAGGTGATCGATGGTCGGCGTGGACTCGGGAAGGCCAGAAGGGCCCAGTTTCCACGCTGCATCTCGCAATCAACTCAATCACCGCCCCTCCAAATCCCTTTCAAGCACCGGGTTCCTGATAACTCCATCCTGTCGACAGGGTTTTGTCAAGAACGAACCCCCCCCCTCCCCCTCCCCTGACAAAATGAAGATATTCATGCAATGAGCAGAACTGGCTGTTGCTTACACTAAATGCTTGGATTGCTCTTTTGAAGACCTACAACCAACCTGCTATTTAGCACCAGGTTCCAGTTAAGGTGGCAGAACTCAACCATTTCACTCGGGCAAGTGGATTGTCGCAGAAGCCGGGCTTTATCTTGGGGTTTTTTAAAAAAGAGGTGGCACTATCAGCTTGGTTTTGAAGGGTGCGATAAAGGTGGGAGGCATAGTTTCTCCATTCTCTCTCAGCGTTTGTGATGGAGGACAGCATGAAGCAATTGATGCCTTGTGAATGTACCACGGCCACCTGGACACCTGCAAGTTTAGACAGACTAACAAGCCAAGAGATGCGGGCCAGTTTATGACTCCAAACTGCACTGCGTACCGAGTGGGTGAACAACACTGCACGTGAGCTGCTTTTGGACAAGTCTTTAGATTGCCTTGGTCACCACCCGCGTGCAACTTGGAATGCCAAGTCCAATATTTGTACCCGACCATAGCTGGAGGACATTGAGAGTTGAGAGGCAAACTAGCGTTTAGATCACAGCGGTCAAGAGATCCCTTCTCCCAGAGCCAGTCAGAACCGTCACAGTTCTGACCGCCATTAGTGGGCGTTTACCTCCATGATTTCCTTCACTGCCACACAAGGAAGCATTCAGACAAGAGCAGGCAAAGCCCCTGGAATTGGAAGCACGAAGGACTGGCACGGTCTGGAAAGTGGATCTATTCTGGTCCAAAGCTGTGGGTGCAGGGCACGTCACAAACACTAGTTTGCCACGAGGGCAAAGAGACGTGGAACGGAAACAAAAGCCAGGAGGCTTCCCCCCCCCCCCCCCCCCCAGAATCATACCGGGTCTACTCAAAGGGACAGGGCTACCTCTCTTCAGCGGCCCCATGCAACCGCCACTAAAGTTTGGGATGAAGAAACGGGCATAGGCCTCACCACCGCCGGAGAAAAAGCCCACCTTCATTGTGGACTTGGGAATTTTAAATTGGAAACCCCGTTTCAAATGGTCCCGTCATATATTGCTTCTTGCCAGGGTACTGATTGGGGACGATCAGCCATGATGGCATTAAATGGCGGTGCTGGCTGGAAGGGCCGAATGGCCTACTCTTGCACCTATTGTCTATGTTTCTATGTCATATTTTGCTTCTTGCCAGGGTACTGATTGGGGACGATCAGCCATGATGGCATTAAATGGCGGTGCTGGCTGGAAGGGCCGAATGGCCTACTCTTGCACCTATTGTCTATTGATGCTACTTAAATAGGTCGGGGTTGGCACTGTTCACAACCGTTGCTGACCACACCTGAAATGTTTGCCACAAGGTGAGTTAACGCCCTGTTTAGCCAGTTTATAACACTCTCTGTGTCTCTCTTCTCCCTTCATTTTTAAAACACTGAGCAAAGGGCGAGCAAATCAGTTTATACCATGTAGTAAAAGAATGCAGGTGGATTGAAGGAATTTACATACGCTGAGCACCATCAACTGTCTTTACATCACTTTCCCTTCATGGATGGACACCTGTGAAAGCAGCAACTCGCAAAATCACATCGCTGAAGCCCTCCCCATGCAGGCACTGGATCCAGCGATGACGGACATTCATCATATCAAATTTACCGTTCACAACAAATCAGCAGCATCTAGGGTGCTCTGCATTTTGACAGCCAGCCCAGCGATAACAATATGGCTTTTGCACCGCACCACCGACGGTTTGTGAAAGGGACTTTCCCCATACACGGGCAGCAAGCAGAGACAACATTGGAACGGTCAGTCACCCTTTGGTCTGAACACAAAAACAGAAGCCCTTTTCCACATGTGGAGAGCAGGGGAGTATAGGCAGGCGGCCAATTTAAACAAAAGAAACGTGACAAAATGTAACCAATGTGGCACTTCTCCAAGGGTTAACTTAATGAGCTTCCCAGGGCTGCAGAGACAAGGCACCTTTAGTAACGGGCGGATGTCAAATCACTTTGATAACCCCCCCCCACGTGGAATCTTGGAACAAGGCAGTCACTAAAGAAAATGTCCCCACACTGATGGGTAAAAATCAGTGACAAATTGTGCCTCATTTTTCTCGGACTTTGTGTCAACCAGCGGGGGGAGACAGTGATTGAAATGGAATGGTTACATTTAGAGAGACCATTTCAGGAGGAAATGAAGGCTGTTGAGTGATTCCACTGGGTCCACCTACTGCTCTGTGCCATCAAGCTTGCTTTTGGAAGGACAGGGCACTCGTGCTAAAAGCAGGAGGAGGATTGGTGCACAGCCAAACATCCATCCACAGCTGCCAGTTGATCTTGAGACCAGAGATTAGTTTAGTTACAGGGTGGAAACAGGCCCTTTAGCCCACTGGGTCCGCGCCGACCAGCAATCCCCACACACTAACACTGCCCTGCGCGCACACACACACTAGGAACTCTTTTTTAAAAAAAACATTTCCCAAGCCAATTAGCCTACATGCCCATACGTCTTTGGAGTGTGGGAGTAAACCCACGTGGGTCACGGGGAGAACGTACAAACTCTGTAGTCGGGATGCAACCCGGCTCTCCGGTTGCAAGTGCTGGAACTAGGCAGCAACTCTACCACTGAGCCCCCCCCCCCCATCCCATATATAGAGGTGCCGACTGTTTTTTTGGGGAGGGGAGAATTGAAATTGAATCTCAGGCTGCCTGCATTAACTTTCAGAAATGATCAGACCCTTATGGGTTGTGCACGACATGACAGTTGAGGAAGGAAGAAAGAAAGGGCATGAAGCAAGGCCTGAAGCACACAGACAGGGCTTGTTTTAGGCAGCACAGTCCAGATGCCGGGCTTTGCTTCATCTGCAGAACCTTGGGGCCACCACACAGCCAGATACCCCGAGAGAGCACCTGTCAACAACCTTCTGTAGCATGAACACCAGGCAGCGGCGGCAGCGGCAGCCACCACAGTCGAGAACGGCAATTACCGCACCTGCCTGTCCCGCCAGCAGATCGCAAGCCTCCTGGGTGGAAGAGCTTTTCCAGCCAATGCCGAACCACCACGGGCCTTCAGAGAGGCACAAAGGACTGAGGCACCAGGCCGGACGCGCTTTTAACCATTCCCCGAAGCATCGCAGGTGTCTGACAGTCATTTCCTTGCATGCTTTTGGACTTTGAAACAGCTGAAGTGGACCCAAAAATTGAGTTCACCTCCGAATTGGAATTGTACACTCGGCCGAGCTTTGACCGAGAAGCAGTTGCATGTCTGGGCAGGAGAGCCTTTGCCAGCATATATATATATATATTTTTTTTTTTAAAATCCAACCACTCCCATGGCACTTGTATAATGTTGAACACACAGTAGGCATCGGTAAATTCAGCACAACTTTTAAATCCTGTCACAGAGTTGTTTTTTTCCCCCTACTGGATGTGAAACGGAGCGGCAGGGCGGAGAGATATCCTGGACATGGAGACACATTTCTGAACAGGAGCATTCATTGACATTTTTCCAACCTTTGGTCATTGAAGGGGATAAAGAGCATCCCCAACTCCAGCTGTGAATCTGAACCTTCATTTTGTGGCAACTGAGTCCAAAAGACAACGAAGAAACAGGAGTGGAATTCCTATGCAGGTTGGTTTCCGTCAAGCTGAGGGGGAACGTTTGTTTTAACTCCTGCGTTTTTTGGGTGGAGACAATTTGCCCACCAGCTTTTTTTCTGTGCGTCTACTTTATCATCTTGCTGCAGAGTGTTAACTGTGGAACTGAGAGAGACAGGTTTTGACTTTTAAAAAACATTTTCCGCCACTTGATAAATCTTTCATTAACAGAACAGATAACTCGTATGCACAGCTCAGACCACAAAACCAGCAACACAGACAGGCCTCACCTTCGCGACAAGCCCAAACCTAAAAACTCCCAGCAAAACCACGGCAGCTCGGCCATTCGCTACATATTCCCAGTGTGAGAGTGTGTGTGTGTAACGTGCGTGTGTGGTGTGTGTAAGTGTGCATGTGTGTAACGTGTGTGTGTGAGTGTGAGTGTGCGTGCGTGGTTTGTGAAAGTGTGTGTGTGTGTTTTTTTTCTTTCACCCAGAGAGTTGCGAATCTGTGGAATTCTCTGCCACAGAAGGCAGTGGGAGGCCAATTCACTGGATGTTTTCAAGAGAGAACTCTTAGGGCTAACAGAATCAAGGGATACAGGAAGAAAGCAGGAACGGGCTACTGAATTTGGATGATTGGCCATGATCATATTGAATGGCTGGCTCGAAGGGCCAAATGGCCTATTCCTGCACCTAGTTTCGATGTTTCTATGTTTACTACTGCCGTGTGCATTATTGGCCACTGCACACTCCCTTAAAGACACTGTAGCTGCGGCTGTTCACTGAAGTGTGGGAGAGCATGAGGTCCTTCTGCAGTTGTACAGGGCCCTAGTGAGGCCACACCTGGAGTATCGTGTGCAGTTTTGGTCCCCTAATTTGAGGAAGGACATTCTTGCTATTGAGGGAGTGCAGCGTAGGTTTACAAGGTTAATTCCCGGGATGGCGGGACTGTCATATGCTGAGAGAATGGAGTGGCTGGGCTTGTACACTCTGGAGTTTAGAAGGATGAGAGGGAATCTCATTGAAACATATAAGATTATTAAGGGCTTGGACAAACTAGAGGCAGGAAACATGTTCCCGATGTTGGGGGAGTCCAGAACCAGGGGCCACACACAGTTTAAGAATAAGGGGTAAGACATTTAGAACGGAGACGAGGAAACACTTTTTCTCACAGAGAGTGGTGAGTCTGTGGAATTCTCTGCCTCAGAGGGCGGTGGAGGCAGGTTCACTGGATGCTTTCAAGAGAGAGCTAGATAGGGCTCTTAAAGATAGCGGAGTCAAGGGATATGGGGAGAAGGCAGGAACGGGGTACTGATTGGGGATGATCAGCCATGATCACATTGAATGGCGATGCTGGCTGGAAGGGCCGAATGGCCTCCTCCTGCACCTATTGTCTATTGAACACCGTGACGGGTGCAAGGTCATCAGTCCTGTGGGGTGGGCCAGATAAAACGGGGAGATGGGCAATAATACAGGACGGCTTCACCCCAGAAACACTGGGCACTGAACCAATTTGCATTCCGGGGCCAAAAATATTGAAAAATGGACGTTCTTTTCAGAAATGCTCCAAAGCAGGCGTTGTGGAAAAGAGGAAGAATACTGTAAAAAAGGCGAGTTGCTGTTCATGTTGTTTAGTGTCTGTATTGAAATGGCATTGTCCCACTGCATTCTTAGTGCTAGCAAGCCCTGGGTTTGTTACCCAATGGCATTTACTTTGGTTTAAGGGTGAACAGAGGGGGGAGAATGACAAATGACATTGGTCGTTAAATCTGCCCTTAAAAACAAGCTCAGATCTCTCCAATAGGTTCATGGAAAGCAGCAGAGGAAGGGACCTCTGCCCCCCCCCCCCCCAATAACTTGAGACCACTGAACTGAAGTTGGGCAATTGAAAATAACTATGGACGTTCAAGACAATGACGTCAATCTCAGAGAGCATCTCAAAAGTGTCACTACTGCCAAAAGGTGTATTTCACCTCTCCAATATGTTTTTAAAAGTCGGCTTTGACCAATAGTTTAGTTTAGAAATACAGTGTGGAAACAGGCCCTTTGGCCCACCGAGTCCGCACTGACCAGCGATCCCCGCACATTAACACTACCCTACACATGCCAGGGACAATTTACACATACACCAAGCCAATTAACCTACATGGCCGCACGTCTTTGGAGTGTGGGAGGAAACCGAAGATCTCGGAGAAAACCCACACGGTCATGGGGAGAACGTACAAACTCCGTACAGACAGACAGCACCCGTAGACGGGATGGAACCCGGGTCTCCGGCGCTGCAAGCGCTGTAAGGCAGAATCTCTCCGCTGCGCCGCCCATATTAATAGTTACATGCAATTTTCTGAAAGAGGCAAACGTTCTTTGGGAGTTTAACCTTTAGGGGCGTATTTTCTTTTTGAAGTGCGTTCTGAAACCAGTTGCTTAATGGTCAAAAAAAGACAGCTAGCAATTTGTTCAAAGGGACACACGCGATGGAAATCCAGCATCAGCCAGACCTCGCAACACCTACAACTACATATTTTCAGGAACAACCCCACAAGAACGTGACAGTTAAAACTAATACACACCAATCAGATTTTGCTCTTTGGGGCTAACAGAATCAAGGGATATGGGGAGAAGGCAGGAACGGGGTACTGATTCCGGATGATCAGCCATGATCACATTGAACAGTGATGCTGGCTCAAACAGCTGAATGGCCTACTCCTGCATCTATTTTCTATCCCACCAGAGGGTCTGCAAGCAACATATTTGAGGAAGTTGTGAGAGTTGTTGAGATGCTCATTTACGAATCACCATGGGCTTTTAAAAAAAGAGAAAGATAAGGCAAGGACCAGGTAAGTAAGATCACTCCATCTTAAATCTAACCCAGCTGCTAAAGCAAAACAATAAAATGGAGGTAAAGACACAGGATAGTTTAGCTTCAGAGTTCAGTATGTTACGGTTGTGGGACTTTCTTTTAAAAACAATTTAATGGATGATAGTTAGCCATTCCAAGAATCCTTGCCTTTAGTTTAAAGCAACTCTTTTTTTCCTTCAAGGTTTTGAGTTTAGGAGCACGGAGTTTCCTACTGCAGTTGTACAGGGCCCTGGTGAGACCACACCTTGTGGGCAGTTTTGGTCCCCTAATTTGAGGAAGGACATTCTTGCTATGAGGGAGTGCAGCATAGGTTCATCAGGTTAATTCCCGGGATGTTAGGATGAAAGAATGGGTCCACTGGGCTTGTATTCACTGGAATTTAGAAAAATGAGAGGGGATCTTATAGAAACATATAAAATTCCAAAGGGATTGGACAGGCTAGCTGCGGGAAAAATGTTCCCCCATGTTGGGAGAGTCCAGAACTAGGGAGGGTCACAGTTTAAGAATACGGGGTCGGCCATTTAGGTCTGAGATGAGGGGAAACCTTTTCACCCAGAGAGTTGTGAATCTGTGGAATTCTCTGCCA
>CAUPSL010000784.1:25000-29816 GCA_963514005.1 Raja brachyura | reverse complement strand
AAAGTAAAGTGGATAGGTATATGGACGGGAAGGGAATGGAGGGGTATGGTCTGAGTGCAGGTAGATGGGACTAGGGGAAAATAAATGGTCGGCACGGACTGGAAGGGCCGAGAAGGCCTGTTTCCGTGCTGTAATTGGTATATGGATATATGGGTATATGGTTCTGTCGCCCCCTTCCCCCCAACCCCACAAATACCTCAATCTCCGGTCGTGCCAAAAGCAAGGACACGTTGGTGCTGTCTTCCCTTGTCAGAATGGCCACAGCCTCCTCCCTGTTCTGGACCTCCACCCCGTTAATCTGGAACAAACGCACCAGCAGTGAACTTGGGCGTAAAACAAAACGCAGTCACACGCTCCCCAACTAAACCCTGCCGCGCAGCACCCAACCCCGCTATTATAACACGAGGAGTCGAGTACAGGTCCTTCTGCAGTTGTACAGGCCCTGGTGAGACCACACCTGGAGTATTGTGTGCAGTTTTGGTCCCGTTGGCCTTCATAACAAGAGGAGTTGAGTACAGGAGCAAAGAGGTCCTTCTGCAGTTGTACAGGGCCCTGGTGAGACCACACCTGGAGTATTGTGTGCAGTTTTGGTCCCCTAATCTGAGGAAGGACATTCTTGCTATTGAGGGAGCCCAGCGTAGGTTCACCAGGTTAATTCCCGGGATGGCGGGACTGTCATATGCTGAGAGAATGGAGCGGCTGGGCTTGTACACTCTGGAGTTTAGAAGGATGAGAGGGGATCTCATTGAAACATATAAGATTATTAAGGGTTTGGACACGCTAGAGGCAGGAAACATGTTCCCGATGTTGGGGGAGTCCAGAACCAGGGGCCACACACACACAGTTTAAGAATAAGGGGTTGGCCATTTAGAACGGAGATGAGGAAACACTTTTCCACCCAGAGAGTTGTGAGTCTGTGGAATTCTCTGCCTCAGAGGGCGGTGGAGGCCGGTTCTCTGGATGCACGTTCAAGAGAGAGCTAGATAGGGCTCTTAAAGATAGCGGAGTCAGGGGATATGGGGAGAAGGCAGGAACGGGGAACTGATTGGGGATGATCAGCCGTGATCACATTGAATGGCGGTGCTGGCTGGAAGGGCCGAATGGCCTCTACTCCTGCACCTATTGTCTATTGTCCACTCGTGTCCGAGCAAACTGGTTTGGCTTGAGCTGAGGTGGAAATTAATTGTGTCTTCCAACGCCTGGATTGTTTGCACAGATCAAGTTGCATCGACCAGCGGCTCGGTCTCTATGGACTATCGGGAGGCCGTGGCTGTCACTGGGGTATTGTGTGCAGTTTCAGTCTCCAAATCTGAGCAAGGACATCCTTGCTATCGAGGGAGCCCAGCGTAGGTTCGCCAGGTTAATTCCCGGGATGGCGGGACTGTCATACGGTGAGAGAATAGAGCGGCTGGGCTTGTACACTCTGGAGTTTAGAAGGATGAGAGGGAATCTCATTGAAACATATAAGATTGTTAAGGGTTTGGACACGCTAGAGGCAGGAAACATGTTCCCGATGTTGGGGGAGTCCAGAACCAGGGGCCACACACACACACACACAGTTTAAGAATAAGGGGTCGGCCATTTAGAACGGAGTCCAGAACCAGGGGCCACAGAGGGAGTTTAGAAGGATGAGAGGGAATCTCATTGATACATATAAGATTGTCAAGGGCTTGGACACGCTAGAGGCAGGAAACATGTTCCCGATGTTGGGGTCTATGTTCTGTTGTGCTGAAGCAAAGCAAGAATGCCATTCTCTTGAATCTTGAAACACAACAGAACATAGACGGCATTGACTACAGAACAGACCAGTGCGTCCATACACCATTATATACGTAGATACACACATGAATAAAGTGCAAATAAGGGTTATTAATGTTCAGAGTTTTGTCCGAGCCAGGTTTAATAGCCTGATGGCTGTGGGGAAGTAGCTATTCCTGAACCTGGACGTTGCAGTCTTCTGGCTCCTGTACCTTCTACCTGAAGGTAGCGGGGAGATGAGTGTGTGGCTAGGGTGGTGTGGGTCCTTGATGATGCTGCCAGCCTTTTTGAGGCAGCGACTGCGATAGATCCCCTCGATGGAAGGAAGGTCAGAGCCGATGATGGACTGGGCAGTGTTTACTACTTTTTGGGGTATTTTCCGCTCCAGGGCGCTCAAGTTGCCGAACCAAGCCACGATGCAACCGGTCAGCAAGCTCTCCACTGTACACCTGTAGAAGTTAGAGAGAGTCCTCCTCGACAGACCAACTCTCCGTAATCTTCTCAGGAAGTAGAGGCGCTGGTGAGCTGTCTTCATAATTGCATCTGTCAATACGATCGTGTTAATAATATTCTGAATCAAAGTATTTGTAAAATCAAAGCTCGGTTTAGGAACAGTGACATTCTAGTTATGTCCCTGTCGCCACTTGGGCGTTTAAGCCCCTGTCGCTATTACAATTAGAAACATAGAAACATAGACAATAGGTGCAGGAGTAGAGGCCATTCAGCCCTTCGAGCCTGCACCGCCATTCAATATGATCATGGCTGATCATCCAACTCAGTATCCCGTACCTGCCTTCTCTCCATACCCCCTGATCCCTTTAGCCACAAGTGCCACATCTAACTCCCTCTTAAATATAGCCAATGAACTGGCCTCAACTACCTTCTGTGGCAGAGAATTAATTCCACAGATTCACCACTCTCTGTGTGTGAAAATTCTCGGTCCTAGAAGACTTCCCCCTTATCCTTAAACTGTGTGACCCCTTGTCCTGGACTTCCCCAACATCGGGAACAATCTTCCTGCATCTAGCCTGTCCAACCCCTTAAGAATTTTGTAAGTCTCTATAAGATCCCCCCTCAATCTTCTAAATTCCAGCGAGTACAAGCCGAGTCTATCCAGTCTTTCTTCATATGGAAGTCCTGCCATCCCAGGAATCAGTCTGGTGAACCTTCTCTGTACCCCCTCTATGGCAAGAACGTCTTTCCTCAGATTTGGAGACCAGAACTGTACGCAATACTCCAGGTGTGAGGGGGGGATCTTATAGAAACTTACAAAATTCTTAAGGGGTTGGACAGGCTAGATGCAGGAAGATTGTTCCCGATGTTGGGGAGGTCCAGGACAAGGGGTCACAGTTTAAGGATAAGGGGGAAGTCTTTTAGGACCGAGATGAGGAAAACATTTTTCACACAGAGAGTGGTGAATCTGTGGAATTAATTCTCTGCCACAGAAGGTAGTTGAGGCCAGTTCATTGCCTATATTTAAGAGGGAGTTAGATGTGGCCCTTGTGGCTAAAGGGATCAGGGGGTATGGAGAGAAGGCAGGTACGGGATACTGAGTTGGATGATCAGCCATGGTCATATTGAATGGCGGTGCAGGCTGGAAGGGCCGAATGGCCTCTACTCCTGCACCTATTGTCTATGTTTCTATGTTTCTATGTTTCTACGATGCCCGCGTAACGGGACAGGGCCTTAGCTCCGTGACCAGCCTCTAATGGCGACTTGTATCCAGGCAGCGATTTGCTCGGGCGGTTCACCTTTACCTGAACGATCCGATCTCCGGTCCGGATCCGGCCGTCCTTCGCCGCGATGCCGTTCGGATTAATCTGCAAAGGATCGGGAAACTGCGGTCAAACGCAACGCCCCGCTCGGCAACAAACAACAGACAACAGGTGCAGCAGCAGAGGCCATTCGGCCCTTCCAGACAGCACCGAACCGCCATTCAATGTGATCACGGCTGATCATCCCCAATCAGTACCCCGTTCCTGCCTTCTCCCCATATCCCCTGACTCCGCTATCTTTAAGAGCCCTATCTAGCTCTCTCTTGAACGTGAATCCAGAGAACCGGCCTCCACCGCCCTCTGAGGCAGAGAATTCGACAGACTCACCACTCTTGTCTGTTGACGCTGGAGATATTTTCAGGCTAAACCAGACGAGCGAGCACTCTCCCCCCCCCCCCCCCCCCCGGTGCTGCAAGCTAATCCCCTCTCTCTCTGTCTCTCTCTGTCTCTCTCTGTCTCGCTCTCTATCTCTCACTCTCTCTCTCTCTCTCTAACTCTCTCTGTCTCTCTCTGTCTCTCTCTATCTTTCTCTCTCTCTCTGTCTCTATCTCTCTCTCTCTCTCTCTGTCTCTCTCTCTCTCGCTCCGTCTCTATCTCTCTCTCTCTCTCTGTCTCTGTGTCTATCTCTCTCTCTGCCTCTCTCTCTCTCTCTCTCTCTCTCTCCGTCTCTATCTCTCTCTGTCTCTCTCACTCTCTCTCTCTCTCTCTCTCTCTCTCTCTCTCTCTGTGAGAAAAAGTGTTTCCTCGTCTCCGTTCTAAATGGCCGACCCCTTATTCTTAAACTGTGTGTGTGTGTGGCCCCTGGTTCTGGACTCCCCCAACATCGGGAACATGTTTCCTGCCTCTAGCGTGTCCAAACCCTTAACAATCTTATATGTTTCAATGAGATCCCCTCTCATCCTTCTAAACTCCAGAGTGTACAAGCCCAGCCGCTCCATTCTCTCAGCGTATGACAGTCCCGCCATCCCGGGAATTAACCTGGTGAACCTGCGCTGGGCTCCCTCAATAGCAAGAATGTCCTTCCTCAAATTAGGGGACCAAAACTGCACACAATACTCCAGGTGTGGTCTCACCAGGGCCCTGTACAACTGCAGAAGGACCTCTTTGCTCCTGTACTCGACTCCTCTTGTTATAGAAACATAGAAAATAGGTGCAGGAGTAGAGGCCATTCGGCCCTTCCAGCCTGCACCGCCATTCAATATGATCATGGCTGATCATCCAACTCAGTATCCCGTACCTGCCTTCTCTCCATCCCCTGATCCCTTTAGCCACAAGGGCCACAT
>CAUPSL010000784.1:0-17500 GCA_963514005.1 Raja brachyura | reverse complement strand
AGTCACGGAAACAGGCCCTTCCTTCAGCCCAACTTGCCCCATCTACACCAGTCCCAGAGTCACGGAAACAGGCCCTTCCTTCAGCCCAACTTGCCCCATCTACACTAGTCCCAGAGTCACAGAAACAGGCCCTTCCTTCAGCTCAACTTGCCCCATCTACACTAGTCCCAGAGTCACAGAAACAGGCCCTTCCTTCAGCTCAACATGCCCCATCTACACTAGTCCCAGAGTCACGGAAACAGGCCCTTCCTTCAGCCCAACTTGCCCACACCGACCAACTTGCCCCATCTACACTAGTCCCAGAGTCACAGAAACAGGCCCTTCCTTCAGCTCAACTTGCCCTATCTACACTAGTCCCAGAGTCACAGAAACAGGCCCTTCCTTCAGCCCAACTTGCCCCATCTACACCAGTCCCAGAGTCACGGAAACAGGCCCTTCCTTCAGCCCAACTTGCCCCATCTACACTAGTCCCAGAGTCACGGAAACAGGCCCTTCCTTCAGCCCAACTTGCCCTATCTACACTAGTCCCCAGAGTCACAGAAACAGGCCCTTCCTTCAGCCCAACTTGCACCATCTACACTAGTCCCAGAGTCACGGAAACAGGCCCTTCCTTCAGCCCAACTTGCCCTATCTACACTAGTCCCAGAGTCACAGAAAACAGGCCCTTCCTTCAGCCCAACTTGCCCCATCTACACCAGTCCCAGAGTCACAGAAACAGGCCCTTTCTTCAACCCTGGAGTTTTAGAAGGATGAGGGGGGGGATCTTATAGAAACATATAAAATTATAAAAGGACTGGACAAGCTAGATGCAGGAAAAATGTTCCCAATGTTGGGCGAGTCCAGAACCAGGGGCCACAGGGGTCATCCTTCTAAACTCCAGTGAATACAAACCTAGTCTTTTCAATCTTCCTTGTATGACAGTCCCGCCATCCCAGGGATCAATCTGGTGAACCTACGCTGCACTGCCTCAATCACAAGGATGTCCTTCCTCAAATTAGGGGACCAAAACTGTACGCAATACTCCAGGTGTGGTCTCACCAGGGCCCTGTACAACTGCAGAAGAATCTCTTTACTCCTATACAGAAATCCTCTTGTTATGAAGGCCAACATGCCACTAGCTTTCTTCACTGCGTGCTGTACCTGCACGCCAACTTTCAGTGACCGGTGTACAAGGACACCCAGGTCTCGCTGCGCCTCCCCCTAACCTAACCTAACCCCATTGAGATCATAATCTGTCCCCTTGTTTTTGCCGCCAAAGTGGATAACCTCACATTTATCTATATTGTTCACCCCAAAGCATGTCGGAGATTCTCTGTGTTGTAATTAACAGTCTAAGGGGAAAACTCATTGCCTTTTAACAGGGATTTGTGCATAAGCAGCTTACACATGCAATCCATTCGACAGGGGAGTCACACACCGCCCCTCCCATAGAAACATAGACAATAGGTGCAGGAGGAGGCCATTCGGCCCTTCGAGCCTGCACCGCCATTCATTGTGATCACAGCTGATCGTCCCCAATCAATAACCCGTGCCTGCCTTCTCCCCATATCCCTTGACTCCACCAGCCCCTAGAGCTCTATCTAACTCTCTCTTAAATCCATCCAGTGACTTGGCCTCCACTGCCCTCTGTGGCAGGGAATTCCACAAATCCACAACTCTCTGGGTGGAAAAGTCTTAAATGACCTCCCCTTTATTCTAAGACTGTGCGTGGCCCCTGGTTCTGGACTCGCCCAACATTGGGAACATTTTCCCTGCATCTAGCTTGTCCAGTCCTTTTATAATTTTATATGTTTCTATAAGATCCCCCCCCTCATCCTTCTAAACTCCAGTGAATACAAGCCTAGTCTTTTCAATCTTTCCTCATATGACAGTCCCGCCATCCCAGGGAATCAATCTGGTGAACCTACGCTGCACTGCCTCAATCACAAGGATGTCCTTCCTCAAATTAGGGGACCAAAACTGCACACAATACTCCAGGTGTGGTCTCACCAGGGCCCTGTACAACTGCAGAAGGACCTCTTTGCTCCTGTACTCAACTCCTCTTGTTATGAAGGCCAACAGGCCAAAACTGCACACAATACTCCAGGTGTGGTCTCACCAGGGCCCTGTACAACTGCAGAAGGACAGTCCCGCCATCCCGGGAATTAACCTGGTGAACCTACGCTGGGCTCCCTCGATAGCAAGGATGTCCTTGCTCAGATTTGGAGACTGAAACTGCACACGATACCCCAGTGACAGCCACGGCCTCCCGATAGTCCATAGAGACCGAGCCGCTGGTCGATGCAACTTGATCTGTGCAAACAATCCAGGCGTTGGCAGACACAATTAATTTCCACCTCAGCTCAAGCCAAACCAGTTTGCTCTGACACGAGTGGACAATAGACAACAGGTGCAGGAGTAGAGGCCATTCGGCCCTTCCAGCCAGCACCGCCATTCAATATGATCACGGCTGATCATCCCCAATCAGTACCCCGTTCCTGCCTTCTCCCCATATCCCCCGACTCCGCTATCTTTAAGAGCCCCATCTTACAAAATGTTGGTACAGTTTTGCTCCCCTAATTTGAGGAAGGACATTCTTGCTATTGAGGGAGCCCAGCGTAGGTTCACCAGGTTAATTCCCGGGATGGCGGGACTGTCATACGCTGAGAGAATGGAGCGGCTGGGCTTGTACACTCTGGAGTTTAGAAGGATGAGAGGGGATCTCATTGAAACATATAAGATTGTTAAGGGTTTGGACACGCTAGAGGCAGGAAACATGTTCCCGATGTTGGGGGAGTCCAGAACCAGGGGCCACACACACAGTTTAAGAATAAGGGGTCGGCCATTTAGAACGGAGATGAGGAAACACTTTTTCTCACAGAGAGTGGTGAGTCTGTGGAATTCTCTGCCTCAGAGGGCGGTGGAGGCCGGTTCTCTGGATGCACGTTCAAGAGAGAGCTAGATAGGGCTCTTAAAGATAGCGGAGTCAGGGGATATGGGGAGAAGGCAGGAACGGGGAACTGATTGGGGATGATCAGCCATGATCACATTGAATGGCGGTGCAGACTGGAAGGGCCGAATGGCCTCTACTCCTGCACCTATTGTCTGTGTTTCTGTGAAAGACAGGTTTAGGAGCAAGGGGGGGGGGCAAGTGTGTGGCCAATGTGTACAGGGCAGAAGGTGTGAGTGTGTGGGGTTGGGGTTGGGGATGGGGTTGGGGATGGGGTTGGGGATGGGGTTGGGGTTGGGGATGGGGATGGGGATGGGGTTGGGGTTGGGGATGGGGTTGGGGATGGGGATGGGGATGGGGTTGGGGTTGGGGTTGGGGATGGGGATGGGGATGGGGATGGGGTTGGGGTTGGGGTTGGGATGGGGATGGGGATGGGGATGGGGATGGGGTTGGGGTTGGGGATGGGGATGGGGATGGGGTTGGGGATGGGGATGGGGTGGGGATGGGGATGGGGTTGGGGTTGGGGATGGGGATGGGGTTGGGGATGGGGATGGGGATGGGGATGGGGTTGGGATGGGGATGGGGATGGGGTTGGGGATGGGGATGGGGTTGGGGATGGGGTTGGGGTTGGGGATGGGGATGGGGATGGGGTTGGGGATGGGGATGGGGTTGGGGATGGGGATGGGGATGGGTTGGGGTTCTGGTTGGGGATGGGGATGGGGTTGGGGATGGGGTTGGGGATGGGGATGGGGATGGGGTTGGTGTTGGGGATGGGGTTGGGGTTGGGGGTGGGTTCGGCGCGGACCAGGTGGGCCGAATGGCCTGTGTCCGTGCTGCATCTCCAAACTAAACCAGTGTGTGATCGGCCGATCGCTGGTTAGGGTGGGACTAGTGTAGATGGGGCATGTTGGTCGGGGTGGGACTAGTGTAGATGGGGCATGTTGGTCGGGGTGGGACTAGTGTAGATGGGGCATGTTGGTCGTGGTGGGACTAGTGTAGACGGGGCATGTTGGTCGGGGTGGGACTAGTGTAGACGGGGCATGTTGGTCGGGGTGGGACTAGTGTAGATGGGGCATGTTGGTCGGGGTGGGACTACTGTAGATGGGGCATGTTGGTCGGGGTGGGACTGGTGTAGATGGGGCATGTTGGTCGGGGTGGGACTAGTGTAGATGGGGCATGTTGGTCGGGGTGGGACTAGTGTAGACGGGGCATGTTGGTCGGGGTGGGACTAGTGTAGATGGGGCAAGTTGGTCGGGGTGGGACTGGTGTAGATGGGGCATGTTGGTCGGGGTGGGACTAGTGTAGATGGGCATGTTAGTCGAGGTGGGACTAGTGTAGACGGGGCATGTTGGTCGGGGTGGGACTAGTGTAGATGGGGCATGCTGGTCGGGGTGGGACTAGTGTAGATGGGGCATGTTGGTCGGGGTGGGACTAGTGTAGACGGGGCATGTTGGTCGGGGTGGGACTAGTGTAGACGGGGCATGTTGGTCGGGGTGGGACTAGTGTAGATGGGGCATGTTGGTCGGGGTGGGACTAGTGTGGACGGGGCATGTTGGTCTGTGGGGTGGGACTAGTGTAGGCGGGGCATGTTGGTCGGGGTGGGACTAGTGTAGACGGGGCATGTTGGTCGGGGTGGGACTAGTGTAGATGGGGCATGTTGGTCGGGGTGGGACTAGTGTGGATGGGGCATGTTGGTCGGGGTGGGACTAGTGTAGATGGGGCATGTTGGTCGGGGTGGGACTAGTGTAGATGGGGCATGTTGGTCTGTGGGGTGGGACTAGTGTAGATGGGGCATGTTGGTCGGGGTGGGACTAGTGTAGATGGGGCATGTTGGTCGGGGTGGGACTAGTGTAGATGGGGCATGTTGGTCGGGGTGGGACTAGTGTAGACGGGGCATGCTGGTCGGGGTGGGACTAGTGTAGACGGGGCATGTTGGTCGGGGTGGGACTAGTGTAGACGGGGCATGTTGGTCGGGGTGGGACTAGTGTAGACTGGGCATGTTGGTCGGGGTGGGACTAGTGTAGATGGGGCATGTTGGTCGGGGTGGGACTAGTGTAGACGGGGCATGTTGGTCTGTGGGGTGGGACTAGTGTAGACGGGGCATGTTGGTCGGGGTGGGACTAGTGTAGACGGGGCATGTTGGTCGGGGTGGGACTAGTGTAGATGGGGCATGTTGGTCGGGGTGGGACTAGTGTGGATGGGGCATGTTGGTCAGGGTGGGACTAGTGTAGACGGGGCATGTTGGTCGGGGTGGGACTAGTGTAGATGGGGCATGTTGGTCGGGGTGGGACTAGTGTAGATGGGGCATGTTGGTCGGGGTGGGACTAGTGTAGATGGGGCATGTTGGTCGGGGTGGGACTAGTGTAGATGGGGCATGTTGGTCGGGGTGGGACTAGTGTAGATGGGGCATGTTGGTCGGGGTGGGACTAGTGTAGATGGGGCATGTTGGTCGGGGTGGGACTAGTGTAGATGGGGCATGTTGGTCGGGGTGGGACTAGTGTAGATGGGGCATGTTGGTCGGGGTGGGACTAGTGTAGATGGGGCATGTTGGTCGGGGTGGGACTAGTGTAGATGGGGCATGTTGGTCGGGGTGGGACTAGTGTAGACGGGGCATGTTGGTCGGGGTGGGACTAGTGTAGACGGGGCACATTGGGCTAGTCGGGCCGAAGGGCCTGTTTCCACACTGTCACTGTTGATGAAAGATATTCAACGCCACCCGACAGCCAGTGTCACCTTTACCAACCTGCCCGCCCCTGGCACTGGCTCACCTTACCTGCCCACAGGTGGGCACCTCACCTGCCCACAGGTGCGCACCTCACCTGCCCACAGGTGCTCACCTCACCTGCCCACAGGTGCGCACCTCACCTGCCCACAGGTGCGCACCTCACCTGCCCACAGGTGCTCACCTCACCTGCACCTCCAGGCAAAGCCCACACAACATCTCAGCCCATCACCCTCTCTCTCTGAAGTTGCCCTCACCTCTCTGCCTCAGCTTTCTCTCCCCTCCCTCTCTATCAGTCTCTCTGTCTCTCTCTTTCTCTCCCCCTCTCCTATCCCCCCCTCTCTCTATCAGTCTGTCTCCCTTCCTCTCCCCCCCTCTCTGTCTCTCTCCCCCTCTCTATCAGTCTCTCTATCTCTCTCTCTCCCCTCTATCAGTCTCTCACTCTCCCCCACTCCCCCTCTCTCTCTATCAGTCTCTCTCTCTGTCTCCCTCTCTCAGTCTATCAGTCTCCCTGTCTCTCTCCCTGCCCCCTTTCTCCCCCCCTCTCTGTCTCTCCCCCCTCTCTGTCTTTCTCCCCCTCTCCCCTTCTCTCTCCCCCCCTCTATCAGTCTCCCTGTCTCTCTCTCCCCTCCATCTCTCCCTGCCCCCTTTCTCTCCCCCCTCTCAGTCTATCAGTCTCTGTCTTCTCTCTCTCTGTCTCTCCCCCACTCTGTCTCCCTCCCCCTCTATCAGTCTTTCTCTCTACCTCTCTCTCTCTCCCCTCCATCTCTCCCTGCCCCCCTCTTTCTCCCCCCCTCTCTCAGTCTCCCTCTCCCCCCCTCCCCCCGTGCCCCCCCCCCCCCCCCCCCGTACCTGAGCGAGCACCTTATTCTGTTCCTCCGCTTTCTCCATCACACACATATTGCATCCCATCTCGCTGCTCCCCGGGCGGTGGGAGGGAGGGGGGTTGGGGAGGGGGGGGGTGGGCTGTCGGTCGGTCTGGGCAGCGTCTGATCCGAGGGGTCCCCCCCGAATCCGGTCGGTAATTCCCCCCCCCCACAGTCGCCTCTCTCAGTCACCGTCTCCCCCCGCCCCCGGGATTCCTCCCGCTGGGAGGCATGCCGTCCGGAATCTCATCCCCTCCCCCCCTCGAAAACCCCCCCCCCCTCAACGGTTCACCCCTCCTCTCGACGACGAGGCCACCCTCGATGGACCCCCATCACCGTCTATCTATCTCTCCCCCCCTTCTCTCTCTCTCTCCCTCTCTCCGCACTGCCCGCTCAGACTCAACACCAGAGAATGGACACCGCCTCATGCATATTAATCAGCCCCCCTGATTGAATATTCGCCGGCGAGGGGAGGGGGGACGGGGAGGAGGAGGAGAGGACGGGAGAACGTGCCCATCAGTTGGTCCGGTCTGCAGTAGCTGGGAGAGAGACAGAGAGAGGGAGAGAGAGGGAGAGGGAGAGAGAGGGAGAGGGGGAGAGACAGAGAGAGAGAGACAGAGGAGGGGGGAGAGGGAGGGAGAGAGACAGAGAGAGAGACAGACATAGAGAGGGAGAGAGAGACAGAGAGAGACAGACAGACATAGAGAGAGAGAGAGAGATACAGAGAGAGAAGACAGAGGGGGAGACAGAGAGGGACAGAGAGAGAGAGACAGAGAGAGAGACAGAGGAGGGGGGAGAGGGAGGGAGAGAGACAGAGAGAGAGACAGACATAGAGAGGGAGAGAGAGACAGAGAGAGACAGAGAGAGACAGACAGACATAGAGAGAGAGAGAGAGATACAGAGAGAGAAGACAGAGGGGGAGACAGAGAGGGACAGAGAGAGAGAGACAGAGAGAGAGGGAGAGAGAGAGCGAGGGGGAGAGAGAGAGACAAGGAGACAGAGAGGCAGAGAGAGAGAGAGAGAGAGAGAGAGAGAGAGAGAGAGAGAGAGAGAAGAGACAGACAGAGAGACAGAGAGAGAGAGAGAGAGAGAGACAGAGGGAGACAGAGAGAGAGAGACAGAGGGAGACAGAGAGGGAGAGAGAGAGAGAGAGAGAGAGAGAGAGCGAGAGAGACAGAGAGAGACAAGGAGACAGAGAGAGAGAGAGAGACAGAGAGAGACAGAGGGAGACAGAGAGATAGAGAGAGACAGACAGAGAGAGGGAGAGAGACAGACAGACAGACAGAGATGAAAGGCCCGGATAGAGTGGATGTGGAGAGGATGTTTCCACTAGTGGGAGAGTCTAGGATTAGAGGGCACGGCCTCAGAATTAAAGGATTAAAGTCCCTTTAGGAAGGAGATGAGGAGGAATTTCTTCAGCCAGAGGGCGGTGAATCTGTGGGATTCGTTGCTACAGACGGCGGTGGAGGCCACAAGGCAGTGGATGTATTTATATTTAAGGCCGAGATAGATAGATCGTTGATCAGTGCGGGTGTCAGGGGTTTGTGGGGAGAAGGCAGGAGAATGGGGTTCGGGGGGGGAGGGATAGACCGGCCGTGATTGGATGGCGGGGGTGGACCGGATGGGCCGAATGGCCTGATTCTGCTGCTACGGGCCTCTGCGACCGACACATTCAGTGGGCGTGGGGACCTGCCGCTGGCTGCCGTTAGTACGTTGTGGTTCGGGGGCTCGCTGTGAACATGGGGGGGGGCGGTGAACCCCGAAACCTGGGTCCAGTGTCCCAGACGGTGATAGTTGAAGCTGCAGCTACTGGGGTTGGTGGGGGCGGCGTGCAGGAGTAGAGGCCATTCAGCCCCTTCGAGCCAGCACCGCCATTCAATGTGATCACGGCTGATCATCCCCAATCAGTACCCCGTTCCTGACTTCTCCCCATATCCCCTGACTCCGCGATCTTTAAGAGCGTCTCTCTTGAACGTGCATCCAGAGAACCGGCCTCCACCGCCCTCTGAGGCAGAGAATTCCACAGACTCACAACTCTCTGTGAGAAAAAGTGTTTCCTCGTCTCCGTTCTAAATGGCCGACCCCTTATTCTTAAACTGTGTGTGTGTGGCCCCTGGTTCTGGACTCCCCCAACATCGGGAACATGTTTCCTGCCTCTAGCGTGACCAAACCCTTAACAATCTTATATGTTTCAATGAGATCCCCTCTCATCCTTCTAAACTCCAGAGTGTACAAGCCCAGCCGCTCCATTCTCTCAGCGTATGACAGTCCCGCCATCCCGGGAATTAACCTGGTGAACCTACGCTGGGCTCCCTCAATAGCAAGAATGTCCTTCCTCAAATTAGGGGACCAAAACTACACACAATACTCCAGGTGTGGTCTCACCAGGGCCCTGTACAACTGCAGAAGGACCTCTTTGCTCCTGGACTCAACTCCTCTTGTTATGAAGGCCAACAGGCCATTCACATTCCACACACACACATGTACACACACATGTACACACACACACACACGTACACACACACATGTACAGACACACACACATGTACACACACACAGACACACACACATGTACACACACGTATACACACAGACTTACACACACACACGTACAGACACACACACATGTACACACAGACATACACACACACATGTACACACACACACAGACTTACACACAGACAGACACACAGACTTACACACACACACACAGACTTACACACACAGACTTACACACACACACAGACTTACAGACACACACAGACTTACACACAGAGACTTACACACACACACAGACTTACACACACACACACACACAGACTTACACACACACACAGAGACTTACACACACACACACTTACACACACACACTTACACACAGACTTACACACACAGACTTACACACGCACACAGACTTACACACACACAGGCTTACACACACACACAGACTTACACACACACACAGACTTACACACACACAGACTTACACACACAGGCTTACACACACACACAGATACACAGACTTACACACACACACAGACTTACACATACACACACACAGACTTACACACACATAGACTTACACACACAGACTTACACACACACAGACACACAGACTTACACACACACACACAGACACACGTACACACACAGAGGTGATGTGTGAGCTCCAGAGTTAGTCCTCCATCAGGGCCTCCCCTGCGTGTGATCAGTCACTGCGAGCTGACCCATTCCTGTCACCAGCGCACCGATCGCCAGGAATGATGACATGCTTGTGGGGAAATTAGTCGTGACCCTGTGTGGCCTGCCCGAGAGCGGGGTCTGTGGTCGAGGCCCAGAACCAGGAACGCCAGCCTCCTCACAGCGCCATCTTCCCAATCCCTCACCACCGGCTGTTGCTCGAATCCCGGGATCGTCCAGCAAACCCCCAAGTGCCGCAATAAATGTGAGGAAGAACATTCCTGTTGTACAGGGCCCTGGTGAGACCACACCTGGAGTATTGTGTGCAGTTTTGGTCCCCTAATTTGAGGAAGGACATCCTTGCTATTGAGGGAGCCCAGCGTAGGTTCACCAGGTTAATTCCCGGGATGGCGGGACTGTCATACGCTGAGAGAATGGAGCGGCTGGGCTTGTACACTCTGGAGTTTAGAAGGATGAGAGGGGATCTCATTGAAACATATAAGATTGTTAAGGGTTTGGACACGCTAGAGGCAGGAAACATGTTCCCGATGTTGGGGGAGTCCAGAACCAGGGGCCACACACACACACAGTTTAAGAATAAGGGGTCGGCCATTTAGAACGGAGACGAGGAAACACTTTTTCTCACAGAGAGTGGTGAGTCTGTGGAATTCTCTGCCTCAGAGGGCGGTGGAGGCCGGTTCTCTGGATGCACGTTCAAGAGAGAGCTAGATAGGGTTCTTAAAGATAGCGGAGTCAGGGGATATGGGGAGAAGGCAGGAACGGGGAACTGATTGGGGATGATCAGCCGTGATCACATTGAATGGCGGTGCTGGCTCGAAGGGCTGAATGGCCTCTACTCCTGCACCTATTTTTTATGTTTCTATATTTAAGAGGGAGTTAGATGTGGCCCTTGTGGCTAAAGGGATCAGGGGGTATGGAGAGAAGGCAGGTACAGGATACTGAGTTGGATGATCAGCCGTGATCATATTGAATGGCGGTGCAGGCTCGAAGGGCCGAATGGCCTCTACTCCTGCACCTATTGTCTATTGTATAATCCTACAGGGAAGGAGGAAGAGAGGCATAGATCAGTCAGTCAGACAGAATGACAGGCAGACACGCTGGAATCCATTATTAAGGAGCTAGCGGAGGAGGATTTAGTGGAACTGGCCAGGCCCATCGTAGATTTATGATTTCCTTGAGGAGTATCAACGAGAAGCCGGCACAGATCTTAAGCTTAAGCTGGGATGAAGAGAGTTCAGGAGGCCACGAAGCTTTCACGAGAATCCCTGGCCGTTTTTACATGAGTCCAATCACTTTCATTTCACCTGGAGTACTGTGTGCAGTTTTGGCCCTGTTGGCCTCCATAACAAGAGGAGTTGAGTATAGCAGCAACAAGGTCCAGTCTGAAGAAGGGTCTCGACCCGAAACGTCGCCTATCTCCTTCGCTCCTTAGATGCTGCTGCACCCGCTGAGTTTCTCCAGCTTTTTGTGTAACCCAAGGTCCTTCTGCAGTTGTACAGGGCTCTGGTGAGACCACACCTGGAGTATTGTGTACAGTTTTGGTCTCCTAATTTGAGGAAGGACATCCTTGTGATTGAGGCAGTGCAGCGTAGGTTCACCAGATTGATCCCTGGGATGGCGGGACTGTCATATGAGGAAAGATTGAAAAGACTAGGCTTGTATTCACTGGAGTTTGGAAAGATGAGGGGGGGGAAATCTTATAGAAACATATAAAATTATAAAAGGACTGAGCAGGTGAGAGGTGTTTGGTCGAGTGGAAGGGGAATGCTTGGAGCAGACAGGACACGCGTTTAACACTGGAGTTTCATCTTGGGATTCGCAGGAAAGTAAGCATGTTTTATTTGTGTGCGGCCCCTGGTTCTGGACTTGCCCAACATTGGGAACATTTTTCCTGCATCTAGCTTGTCCAGTCCTTTTATAATTTTATATGTTTCTATAAGTACCCCCCCCCTCATCCTTCTAAACTCCAGTGAATACAAGCCTAGTCTTTTCAATCTTTCCTCATATGACAGTCCCGCCATCCCAGGGATCAATCTGGTGAACCTACGCTGCACTGCCTCAATCACAAGGATGTCCTTCCTCAAATTAGGAGATCAAAACTGCACACAATACTCCAGGTGTGGCCTCACCAGGGCCCTGTACAACTGCAGAAGGACCTCCTTGCTGCTGTACTCAACTCCTCTTGTTATGAAGGCCAACAGTGCACACAATACTCCAGGTGTGGTCTCACCAGGGCCCTGTACAACTGCAGAAGGACCTCTTTGCTCCTAAACAGTCCCATCATCCCAGGGATGGCCATATGTGTCAGGGTTTTGGGGGAGGGATTCGATTGTCCGATCTGTCACACTGTGACCGAGACTGCTCGAGGTGTTGGATGCAGCAGGCAGTACCGACTCACTCACAAAACCTGGAATCGCATGTAGATAGGGTGGTAAAGAAAGCTTTTGGTGTGCTGGCCTTTATAAATCAGAGCATTGAATATAGGAGTAGGGAAGTAATGTTAAAATTGTACAAGGCATTGGTGAGACCAATTCTGGAGTATGGTGTACAATTTTGGTCGCCTAATTATAGGAAGGATGTCAACAAAATAGAGAGAGTACAGAGGAGATTTACTAGAATGTTGCCTGGGTTTCAACAGCTAAGTTACAGAGAAAGGTTGAATAAGTTAGGTCTTTATTCTTTGGAGCGCAGAAGGTTAAGGGGGGACTTGATTGAGGTCTTTAAAATGATGAGAGGGATAGACAGAGTTGACGTGGATAAGCTTTTCCCATTGAGGGTAGGGAAGATTCAAACAAGAGGGCATGACATGAGAATTAAGGGACAGAAGTTTAGGGGTAACATGAGGAGGAACTTCTTTACTCAGAGAGTGGTGGCTGTGTGGAATGATCTTCCAGCAGAAGTGGTGGAGGCAGGATCGATTTTAACATTTAAAAGTAAAGTGGATAGGTATATGGACGGGAAGGGAATGGAGGGGTATGGTCTGAGTGCAGGTAGATGGGACTAGGGGAAAATAAATGGTCGGCACGGACTGGAAGGGCCGAGAAGGCCTGTTTCCGTGCTGTAATTGTTATATGGTTATTGTCATGTGCAGGGAGGTTCTACTGCAATTGTACAGGGTCTTGGTGAGGCCACACCTGGAGTATTGCGTACAGTTCTGGTCTCCTAATCTGAGGAAAGACATTCTTGCCATAGAGGGAGTACAGAGAAGGTTCACCAGACTGATTCCTGGGATGGCAGGACTTCCATATGAAGAAAGACTGGATAGACTCGGCTTGTACTCGCTGGAATTTAGAAGATTGAGGGAGGATCTTATAGAAACTTACAAAATTCTTAAGGGGTTGGACAGGCTCGATGCAGGAAGATTGTTCCCGATGTTGGGGAAGTCCAGAACAAGGGGTCACAGTTTAAGGATAAGGGGGAAGTCTTTTAGGAC
The DNA here is from genome assembly GCA_963514005.1 of Raja brachyura. The sequence goes on along the minus strand of CAUPSL010000784.1, from coordinate 4,349 downwards.
CGAGATGAGGAAAACATTTTTTTTTTCACACAGAGAGTGGTGAATCTGTGGAACTCTCTGCCACAGAAGGTAGTTGAGGCCAGTTCATTGGCTATATTTAAGAGGGAGTTAGATGTGGCACTTGTGGCTAAGGGGATCAGAGGGTATGGAGAGAAGGCAGGTACAGGATACTGAGTTGGATGATCAGCCATGATCATATTGAATGGCGGTGCTGGCTCGAAGGGCCGAATGGCCTCTACTCCTGCACCTATTGTCTATGTTTCTGTGTTTCTATGAAACGAGAGAGGGGGACGTGAGAGGTCCCCTAATTTGAGGAAGGACATTCTTGCTATTGACGGAGCCCAGTGTAGGTTCACCAGGTTAATTCCCGGGATGGCGGGACTGTCATACGCTGAGAGAATGGAGCGGCTGGGCTTGTACACTCTGGAGTTTAGAAGGATGAGAGGGGATCTCATTGAAACATAAGATTGTTAAAGGTTTGGACACGCTAGAGGCAGGAAACATGTTCCCGATGTTGGGGGCGTCCAGAACCAGGGGCCACACACACAGTTAAAGAATAAGGGGTCGGCCATTTGGGACTGAGATGACAAAAACATTTTCCACACAGAGAGTGGTGAATCTGTGGAATTAATTCCCTGCCACAGAGGGTCGTTGAGGCCAGTTCATTGGCTATATTTAAGAGGGAGTTAGATGTGGCCCTTGTGGCTAAAGGGATCAGGGGGTATGGAGAGAAGGCAGGTACGGGATACTGAGTTGGATGATCAGCCGTGATCATATTGAATGGCGGTGCAGGCTCGAAGGGCCGAATGGCCTCTACACCCTGCACCAATAACACTCTCTGGACAAACCCCTCCCTTCACCACCTCCAGTTTAAATTCCAGTTGGAATATTTTGAACGTATTGTCGATATTTTTCCGGGGTTGCTGCCCGTCCCGCTGAGTTACTCCGGCACTTTGTTGTCTGTCGCTGGTCCCTGCAGTTCCTCCGTTCCACATCCAGGCTGCGGTGAAGGTGGGGGGGGGGGGGGGGGGGGAACATCTATCATCCCAGTTCCTTTGTTCACTACAGGTGCAGCGGGCATCCAGCGCACTCCAGCTCGAACCCCCCGAGTGGCTCGGCAGAACGTTCCCCCTCCCTCTCCCCCCCTCCCATCCCATCCCATCCCCCCCCTCCGCTTGATTCCCGCTCCCCGTGCCTTTGTGCTTCCCAAACCGAACCTTTTATTTCCCCACCTCCTGTCTCCAGAGTCGCGCCTCGCCTGTGATCTAGATCTGTCACCGAGTTCCCTCCCCACATCTGTCCACTCTCTCTGATCTCTCCCTCTCTCTCTCGTTTTGTGTCTTTCTCTCTCTTTGTCTCTCTCCCTGCCATCCTTGCTCAGACTCTACCTGTTCAAAGCTTCTCTCTCTGTTTCTCTCTCTCCCTCTTTGTCTCTCTCTCTCCCTATCTAGCTCTTCCCTCTCTCTGTCTGTCTCTCTCTCCTTCTCTCTGTCTCTCTCTCTCTGTCCCCCCTCTCTCTCTTTCTCTCTCTCTGTCTCTCTCCTTCTCTCCCGCTCTCTCTCTCTGTCCCCCCTCTCTCTCTATCTGTCTCTCTCTCTGTCTCTCTCTCCCTCTGTCCCCCTCTCTCTCTCTCTCCCTCTCTCTCTCTGTCTGTCTCTCTCTCTCTCTCTCCGTCTCTCTCCTTCTCTTTCTCTCTCTCTGTCCCCCCTCTCTGTTTCTCTCTCTCCCTCTTTCTCTGTCTCTCTCTCTCTCCCTCTCACCCTGTCTCTCTCTCTCCCTCTCTCTCTCTGTTTCTCTCTCTCTCTGTCTCTCTCCCTATCTCCCACTCTCTCTCTCTGTCCCCCTCTCTCTCCCCCACTCTCTGTTTCTCTCTCCCTCTCTCCCTTTCTCTCTCCCTCTCTCTCTTCCCTCTCTGTCTGTCTCTCTCTCTGTGTTTCTCTGTTTATCTCTCTCCCTCTCGGTCTCTCTCTGTCTGTCTGTCTCTCTCTCCCCCTATGGGGAGAAGGCAGGAACAACAGACAACAGGTGCAGGAGTAGAGGCCATTCGGCCCTTCCAGCCAGCGCCGCCATTCAATGTGATCACGGCTGATCATCCCCAGTCAGTTCCCCGTTCCTGCCTTCTCCCCATATCCCCTGACTCCGCTATCTTTAAGAGCCCTATCTAGCTCTCTCTTGAACGTGCATCCAGAGAACCGGCCTCCACCGCCCTCTGAGGCAGAGAATTCCACAGACTCACAACTCTCTGTGAGAAAAAGTGTTTCCTCGTCTCCGTTCTAAATGGCCGACCCCTTATTCTTAAACTGTGTGTGTGTGTGGCCCCTGGTTCTGGACTCCCCCAACATCGGGAACATGTTTCCTGCCTCTAGCGTGTCCAAGCCTTTAACAATCTCTAGAGTTCCTAGAATCAGAGTGAAGCTTCCCTCTACACTTCATAACAAGAGGAGATGAGTACAGGAGCCTCTACTCCTGTGCCTATTGTCTATAGAAACATAGACAATAGGTGCAGGAGTAGAGGCCATTCGGCCCTTCGAGCCAGCACCGCCATTCAATATGATCATGGCTGATCATCCAACTCAGTATCCCGTACCTGCCTTCTCTCCATACCCCCTGATCCCTTTAGCCACAAGGGCCACATCTAACTCCCTCTTAAATATAGCCAATGAACTGGCCTCAACTACCTTCTGTGGCAGAGAGTTAGGAAAAGGGGAGATGCAACGAGACCTGGGTGTCATGGTACACCAGTCATTGAAAGTAGGCATGCAGGTGCAGCAGGCAGTGAAGAAAGCCAATGGTATGTTGGCATTCATAGTGAAAGGATTTGAGTATAGGAGCAGGGAGGTTCTACTGCAGTTGTACAGGGTCTTACACACACACAGTTTAAGAATAAGGGGTAAGCCATTTAGAACGGAGACGAGCACAGGAGCAAAGAGGTCCTTCTGCAGTTGTACAGGGCCCTAGTGAGACCACACCTGGAGTATTGTGTGCAGTTTTGGTCCCCTAATTTGAGGAAGGACATTTTTCCTATTGAGGGAGCCCAGCGTAGGTTCACCAGGTTAATTCCCGGGATGGCGGGACTGTCATACGCTGAGAGAATGGAGCGGCTGGGCTTGTACACTCTGGAGTTTAGAAGGATGAGAGGGGATCTCATTGAAACATATAAGATTGTTAAGGGTTTGGTCACGCTAGAGGCAGGAAACATGTTCTCGATGTTGGGGGAGTCCAGAACCAGGGGCCACACACACAGTTTAAGAATAAGGAGTCGGCCATTTGGGACTGAGATGAGGAGAAACTTTTCCACCCAGAGAGTTGTGAACCTGTGGAATTCTCTGCCTCAGAGGGCGGTGGGGGCCGGTTCTCTGGATGCTTTCAAGAGAGAGCTAGGTAGGGCTCTTAAAGATAGCGGAGTCAGGGGATATGGGGAGAAGGCAGGAACGGGGTACTGATTGGGGATGATCAGCCGTGATCACAGTGAATGGCGGTGCTGGCCGGAAGGGCCGAATGGCCTCTACTCCTGCACCTGTTGTCTGTAACACAAAGTTATGTCTCACCTCTTCAATTAGCTCATCTTGTAGTTCCTGGTGAAAGACAAAGGGGGATAAGTGACCAACAATATGCAGACCCACACACGACCCCCCCCCCCACCCTCTCCCCCCAGCTAGACAACTCCCAGCTCAGCGAGTGTCGGAATGGCCTGCAGATGCCGGAGTAACTCAGCGGGACGGGCAGCATCTCTGGAGGCCAAAGGAACGGGTGGGGTTTTCGGGTCGAGACCTTCCTTCACTTTTTCCTGCATCTAGCTTGTCCAGTCCTTTTATAATCTTACAGGGGGTGGGGAAGATCGCAACCTCCACGTGGTCCGCCCTTGTTTCGACTAATGCAATCGACTCGACAACGTGCACAAACGGAAGGTCAAATAGAACAAGATGTCCGACAACTTTAGGCCCCGCACGCCACACGCAAGAAGATGATGATCTTACAGAGAGATATAAAATTATTAAAGTGTTTAAGAAGAAACTGCAGATGCTGGAAAATCGAAACGTAGAAACATAGACAATAGGTGCAGGAGTAGAGGCCATTCGGCCCTTCGAGCCTGCACCGCCATTCAATATGATCATGGCTGATCATCCAACTCAGTATCCCGTACCTGCCTTCTCTCCAAACCCCCTGATCCCTTTAGCCACAAGGGCCACATCTAACGCCCTCTTAAATTGGAGGCCGATTAGGAAAAGGGGAGATGCAACGAGACCTGGGGGTCATGGTACACCAGTCATTGAAAGTAGGCATGCAGGTGCAGCAGGCAGTGAAGAAAGCCAACTCCCCTTCACCCTCACCCCCACCCCAACCCTCAC